>JAYMFT010024368.1:0-16289 GCA_038088735.1 Panulirus argus
ATATATATATATATATATATATATATATATATATATATATATATATATATACTTTTGGCTAAAGACGAGTGACATTACTGCTGGCCATAAGCAAGAAAGTCTTGCTCCCAGCAAGCGACACACAAGACGTATCTCCGCCTGACACACGTTACTTCTCTCCGCCAGAGTGAGACACTTCTCATGGCCACTCGTGAGAGAGATAATACCACCACATGCGAGAGACAATTATGTTAATAAGTAAGGAATTAAGCTAATAAGTAAGCAAGACAATATCGATTCGCTTGTTGGATATATCATTTCTGGCCACAGAGGTATTTGGTTACATATGAGACCTTCTCTCTTTCTGCAGGAGATGCACTTCCTCTGTTCCTAAGAGAGACATTATTTCCGGCCTCGAGCGAGATACAGTAGTCTATTCCCGTCCGCGAGTGGCGTAACTGGCGGCCTCAAGCGAGACACAGAGCACTCCGCAGGAGAGAGAGATTACTTACCGCCTCAGACCAAACACTACACCTGGCCGCGAGAGACATTACGTTCGGCCTCCAGTGAGAGACATTACTGCCGTCTCGCAGATGAGACAGATGACTTATCTCTCCGAGCCAGGTGAAGACACACAAGCGTGAGGACCTCCACCATCTATACAAATGTCTGCTGCACTCGTCCAAGTCGGCACTGTGTTCTATAATCAGTAAATCTGTTGCTCTGATTTCTGTGCTACAGTCGTCATTCTTATCCCTATCATCGCTACTATATCCCTCTACTTTATTATAATTTTTATTATTTCCTGCAGTGAACTTCTCTCGGTTTTCAAAACTGTAAATCAAGACTTAAAATTCTTTCTGATACTCGAGGCTGAAAATTTTCAATTGCATAGTGGCTACTGTGATACAGCTGCTCACTACCTGACTACCGCGGCCCTCAGGACGGACCGCTTGAGTTAGCAATCATTATCTGTACTATCTGCTACCGCTAGAGTTAGCAATCATTACCTATACTATCTGCTACTGCTAGCGTTATGAGTCATTATCTACATTATCCGCTAACTCATTATTTAAGGACGTCACATGATTTCCGAGATTTCTGTATCGCTTAATGTATTCACTGTATTACATTTTCATTAAGATTATCTTATCTATAATTCTTATCGTACTGGGGTCCTAAGGTCTGAGTTATATGCTGACCCCCCAAATACACACACACACACACACACACACACACACACACAAGGTTAAGTGACGAGGCGAAACGACTGTAAAACTCTCTCTCCCCGTAACATACGAACAGTTATCACACACGTGCGGTAAATAATGTTTCGCATGTCCGTAGAGTTTTTTATTTTTTCACGTGTGAGAGAAACATTACAACCGGACCCCTATAGCATGAGACACACTCTCCCTATTATCACTACTACTCTCACTACTAC
Organism: Panulirus argus; assembly: GCA_038088735.1. Lineage (NCBI taxonomy): Eukaryota > Metazoa > Arthropoda > Malacostraca > Decapoda > Palinuridae > Panulirus > Panulirus argus. Next base: position 1,424 of record JAYMFT010024368.1, read on the forward strand.
TACTACTACGAACGGCAAACGCCCGTGCGGTACGAGAGTTTCAGGGCGGCGCCCAGTTATGTAGACCGAATGGCAGCCGACAAGCCCACAACTGCAGGTCGCTGGCGGACGCCGCGTCACAAAATATAGGCTATTTTTGGAAAATTTCCCGGGGCACAGCCACCTTCAGATGAGTCTTCCCCCAGCAGGTAGGTACTGGGGGAGGGAACCTAATGACGTGTCAAGATTGGTTGATGACGGGGAAGAAAAAAATATTCGATATTGCCACACAAACTTACGTACAGACACCAACTACTTTAAAATGTATATTATTGAATAAGAATAATATATCTAAGAAAGATATGGGAAGTAAAAACATGATATTCACTTCATTATAAATGACTTTAAGCATATAGTGTCTACCCTAGATTGTTCCTTTGCTACGTGTTATAAATTTTCATTATAATTATTATTAAATCATTATCTTATAATAATGATAATAATAATAATAATAATAATAATAATAATAATAATAATAATAAAATAATAATAATAATGATAATTATCATTACTATTATTATAATCATTAGTAGCAATTAAAAATAGTAATAATAATAATGATAGTAATAACAATAATTATTATCATCATAATTATTACTGGGATAAAGGAGAAAATATACTATCCACATATCACCTGCGTGTCGTAGAAGGCGACTAAGAGGAACGGGAGCGGGAGGGGTGGGGGCTGGAAATCCTCCCCTCCTGTGTTACTTCCCGAAAGTATAAACAGAGAAAGGACTCAAGCAGGGATTTGTTTTCTTTTAAGGTTCATTCATGCATTCCTGGCGTTATCTCGATCACTTGGAAAATAGCGAACAGGTCTGAAAGAATAAGTAGTAGTAGTAATGATAATAATAATAATAAATAATAATAATAATAATAATAATAATAGTAATAACAGCAACAACAACAACAATAGCAATAATGATAATAATAATAATAATAATAATAATGATATTAATAACAATAATAATAATATAATTTTTCATACTCCGCCGTTTCCTGCGTTATCGAGGTAGCGCTAAGAACAGACGAATAAAGGCTGCATTCGCTAATATCTTTTCTCTACCTGTCATGTGCAATACATAGAAACCACAGCATTTACTGAACAAGTACGGACATGTAGATTTTATGTCTACAAAACAATCATACTGGGTATATTTTGAAAACCTGGATTAAAAATGAACGCCTACAGTAACATATACAATTTTCTTGTTATATTTATCTTGTTTCTGAGGAGTCTACGGAATATGTCAGCAACTGTTATTAAGTACCTGTATTGCTTGTTTAAGGTATTCCTGGCAATATGCTACGAGAAACGTTTTATGTTCGATTGTGAGGCTGTAGTTATGGCTTCAGAATACATACAGTGTTGTACTACATAAATTATTTTCACACGAGTCTCACCAGAAGGGACTGTCAAAGTGACCAATGAATCACTGGATGTTTTCTCACAGCTGTTATTCCTACGCAGAAACACCTCACTACCTATAATGATGGAGAGGATGCCCAACCAGTAATATTGATGTCAGAAAGGACTTGACGGCCCCTCTAAGACCCCAGAGAGCTGGACCAACTGATCTATATTCATTTCTATATCTAACACGAGTATGGGGGAAAGTGTTCTCGTTATGAGAGGTAATGATGAACTCCCAGTTCAGAATCAAAAGAAAGAAAGGCCAGCCTCTCCTCAGTGCAAGGGAGAAGACACAACCTGCTCGAAATATGCGGAGGACGGACACCTTATAATCAGACGGAGAGGAAATTAGTATGTCTGAAAACAGGCACTCTGGCATCCAACTTAGGCACAATAAGAACTCCTGTCATTATTTTTCTTAACGCCAAGAACTCAATCAATATTGCTTTATTGTAAATTGAACAAAAAAAAAAAAAAAGCATTTGTAGGACAACTTTCCATTCTTTTAAATTTGCTACAAGGATGAACTGTTGTGAGTGTGTAGTGCAACCCAAGTGAGATAACACCAAAGAAGAGTTATTTCTGTTGATGTAATAAACACAAATGAAATTCATCGGTGAAATCTCAGGTCTGTGAAAAATACAATCCGGAAGCGATACTCATTATCAGATTTCACGTAAGATTCACTTTAATGGATAACAGCTTAAATGTGAGATGGAACACCCGCTTACAGTCATAAGATTTCTTTAAAAGTCTGTCCAGGAAGAAATCTTCTCGTACTTAGGTGCAGTAGGAACAGACGTTGGCATGTAATTCCTACACCCACACACACACACACCCAGCAACAGACAAAACTTATGAATCCAGAAACACGTTACGGATGATCATCCAAAGGCCACCGACGGTACAGCCGGTACTGAGTACCCTGAAAAACTTAACCACTACGGTACAACCCTTAGGCATGAAGGTACAGCCCTTGGGCACGACGGTACAACCCTTGGGCACGGTCCCCTGGGTTTGACTGGCTTGGCCTTTGACCTGACCATTGAGTGGTCTGGTCGAAGGTCACGCCATCAAACCTCAGGGTCGTTGCGCCGTGTTTAAGGCTGGCACCGTCGTGCTTGATGGTTGTACAGTCGTCTCCAAGGGTCGTACGCGTCGTGTTCAGTGGTTGTACCGTTGTGTCCAAGAGTCGTACCGTCCGTGTTCATGGGTCGTATTTTTGTGTCTGAAGAGTCGTACGCGTCGTGTTCAAGAGGCTAATCAATGATCCAGGACTCTTGCGACGCCCCCCCCCCACGAGCCATGGTGGCCCTACACACGACCAGCCTCCTCGCCAGCACGAGAGGGACGCGTCTCACCTCGTGTACGGCGGAGGGAGGGAGGAGGACCCGACCTTGGTGCACCAACTTTTATTGGCCACGTCAGTCCCGCTCACAACACTTACCTCCCCAGACACCTGGCTCCCAGCAGCTATACTGGGTAGTACCGCTGTGTGTGTGTGTGTGTGTGTGTGTGTGACTGGTCCTCTCAGCGCACGGAGGAATGACACAGGATCACCAGTGAGACGACACATTCATCAACGGGACTGACGCCAATGTTTACGGAGATATGACACTGGGCTGAAGACACCAACATCTGCAGGGGTTTGACACCACTACGTCAGCAGTGCCGTACAACCACGACACCACAATCAGCAGTACATGACATCAAGTGTGGACGGGTGGGGGAATTAACGCCCCCGACCAACAGGGAGGAACACGGTCAGCAGGATGATGACTCTGAAATCATCAGGGGAATTGCACGAAGATCAACCGTGAAATGATACGATGATCAGCAGGGGAATGGGAAAAGGATCAGCAGGGGAACGACACAAGGATCAGCAGGGAATGGCACAGGGAACAGCAGGGAAATGCCATGCAGATCAGCAGGGGCATGACACCCAGATGAGAGCGGTGACACCAAAATTACCAGAAGGCCACTGGCATAAGGAGGGAGTGAGCAGCGCCACCAGCTGCCGTGCGTAAGGTCAGGGGTCAGGCCTACGACAGTATGTTGTCACACTTGCATCACCGTCAATTAACCTGGCGGACATGGGGCCGAGGTTGTCTAGCGTTCCCTGGGGCTCTAGCAGGGGTCATTACTTCCCAAAATATTTTTGCTGTCTTATTTTTTTTCATCATCCACGAAGAACATGTGTCTTGTCTGGAGATGGTAATCTATGCTGGTCTTCTTCAGCGTCTCGAACCTCATAGGCAGGTAGGTCTAAGGAGGAGGTCTTCCGTCCACCACGGGTTTCAGGGCTCTTCAGGATAATTCCTGCCACATCCAAAAAACCTTTCGCGCCCCCAAGATATTTTTCTCGACTCCTCTATGAGGTTCTCTGGCCTCCTAGGAATGTCTTGGGGACACCAAAAGGAATTCCGGTCCTTAGTAAAGATTTCTGGGGGGGTCTACGCTATGGTTCCTGGACCTCCCCAGAGGTTCGCAGACGTTCCAGCACGCTTTTAAGTCATCCAGACACTTCCTGAATACTGGAAACAGATGCACATTTTTTTCCTTTCGAGAGGAAATTGGTGGTGATGGAGGTGGTGGGAGAGGGTGTCTTCCACGGAGATGTCGAGTTATTCCACGGAATTCTGGGTCTTCTAGAATGTTCTCTGGTGTTTATTGATATTACCTTATCTATTTCACTTGGGGGGTTTCAGGCTTTCCCATCAATAAGTCCGGTTTCAAGTTCTTCAAGGAGCTTTAAGTTCTCAAAGGTCTTCTAGTATGCATCATCTTCACATTCCGTGCTGCGGTATCCCTGGACACACTACAGTGTTCTTGTTTGCTTAAAGACTCTTTACGGATCTTCTGAAAAGGTTTGTTTCCAAGTTAAACATAAAGAAAAAAAAAATGGCTTTTCAACAAGTTACATCGCCATGAGCAACTGCAGCACCATCACCACAACAAAACTTCAGCAACACTAACAAACCACTAAAATCAAGAACACAAAACTGTAAACCACAACAAAACCAGCATAACCAAAATACATTATCACAAACACTCACAGAAAACTAAAAAAAAAAACCATTAGCACAATAATCTCAACATTACGTCACCACCAACAACTTCACCAGAAGTTATCAACATCCCCACCACTAACACCTCCACACACAACAGCAACATTACAAGCAGCAACAGCAGCCGGACTATGGCAGCGGACGGAGATGCGACAGCACTGCTATTTACACAGACCCACTGGAACGAACCACCTCGCGGGAGCAATTAGATTGTTTGGCGAACTTGAGTGAACTGCGCTGGGCAGGAGGCGACCAGTTGGGTGAGCAACTGGTGGGCAGGAGGCGACCGGGTGGGCTGGAGGCACTCAGGTGAGTAGGAGGTGTTGTAGGAGAAAACTAAGGAGAAAAACGTATACAGCAAACCAACCATATGCTCCAGTAAACCCACACTAGACCGCTGTAAACTAAAACTATCTTCTGTTCCTTCACACTACCTTTCCAGTCCAACTCATTCCTTTTACCCTTCTTAACCACCACAGAAGAAAGGATAGGGGAAGACAGGAGACGACCAGTGCCCTTGAGGCTACCAGGGTGGTAAGATGCGACCAAGTGGTAGCAAAAACTTACCAAACAGAACAAGAGACAGACGGGTTATAGCAGTCCTCAGCGTGAGGTGGTCAAGTGGAAAGACGGCCACTATCTGGGAAAGAAACGATCATTCTAGCACGAGGAAACGTGGATAGGTGACGGGCGTGGGATGCGTAAGCTGGGGTTCAAGTGGACATGGGACAGCCTGGTAGGCTACAGAAGGCTGGCTGAGCAAGAGCTGCTCAGGTGGGGAGGAGGAGCGCAGGTGGACAGGACGTGGGAGTCACGCGGGGGGAGCGGACGGGATGGTAACTACGGAAGAGAGAGAGAGAGAGAGAGAGAGAGAGAGAGAGAGAGAGAGAGAGAGAGAGAGAGAGGAGAGGGGGCGACTTTGTATCAATAGCGAGGTGATGGTGAGGTCCAGAGTGAACCGTGAAGGCAGAGTAATGAGGGAACACCTTGGGATGGTTAGCATGGCAAGGGCCACGAGAGAGGAGAGGAGATGGTGAGAGATGGAGACAAGGACGTATTGGTGATTAGTACCTTTCGTGTCACCTTGGGTCACAGGCGCGTGTGCATCAGATGTCACTTGTGTCCCGTTCGGAGGAGAATATGCCCAGCTGACAGACGTCAGTTTCAATATATAACTCGATCACTACATACTCTGCACACACATAATATATATCGCAAAATAATATTTGTAGATCAAGGCTCAAACATAGTCACAATAACTGTGCGTTTCGCTTGCTTCAGTTTAAAACTTGGACACCGGAGTCACACTCATGACACAAACTTGAATAAGGAGGACGTGAGGTCACAGCCTCCATCATATATAATAACACACAAGCCTTTTCTTACCTACTCCAGTGACAAGCCCCATGCCTATGACCCAACCACTTGCAATCTGACCTGGCCCCTCACACAGAACTGACCCGGACCTGTTACCTATGATGTCATTCAATCACTGAGGCCCAGTTCCTGGACCTTCTGTGCATTCTGTTTTCTCTTTTGTGCCACCGCCCACAAGATGAGAGTGCACAGTAACTTGGCCGCTCCTGTCGCATACAATCAATATCACTCCACTCAGCCCCGACCTGAACCCCATACCGAAATGATTTGGCCCCTAAAAAACAGTTCCAGCCTCCAAAGAGCCCTGACCTTGACCCCACAGAGCCCTGACCTAGATCCTACACGGTAGTGTCTCAGACCCCATACAAGCCTGACCCGGACCCCAGACACCTCCGACATGGCCCTAACAAAATTGTGACACTAAGCCACACTTCCGTCAGCTAGCAGAACAGGTCTGATCGAGCTACACACAACTTGCCTCACCGATGACGTCTCCTCCAGTAGGATTAATGAGCTGGAGGCCACTACCTACCGCGCCCCATTACTGTATAAAGAAGAGACGAATATGAGATGAATATGATGGCCCGTGAATAGGCCTGCCACCACCAGGGATCGCGTACAATTGCCGCTCGACGAGCTGGAGGCTGCAACCATCATCATTACCGATCAAAACATACGACAATGAATCGCCCACAAACCATAAATAAGCCTCGGACAGTCCGTCAAAATGTAATGAGCTTTCTTTCAAGCTGCCAGATAGCGAGAAATAGAATGGATCGGCGTACAAGAGGCAAAACCACACAGGTCATTAGAAACGAAAGCCATACTGGGATGACATATGCCCCTCGACTTTAAGCAGGGTAGACCCGCGCGCCGCCCTGCCCTATGGCCCTCGGAAGTTATGGCCATTTAGAGTGGGTAGGGCTCTCATAAAGGGGTGTATGCAGATTGGCATGTGCCTATTCAAATTAGCGGTGGGCCCTTCATAACAGGGGCACGCCCGACGGGCTCGGCCAGAACCAGCACGTGGTGACAGCGGGGGATAATCTGCATATCCCGCCCTCACTCAACGCGTTATACCACAACACAAAACCATGGAACTTGCCCCTTCCTTCTGTACGTCTCTCTGGTAACATTTTCACGGGATGCTGAACTATGGCTCAGGATCAGAAGACGTAGTGGTACCGTTATGGTAGAGGGATACGATGACACGGCGGCTGTAGCTGCGGCGGAGGACGACAGCCGCTCCGGACAGTGTGGGCGCCCCGGGCATTGGGGAGGGCTGGTCGGACAGCTGGTGATAATGATACCTTACCACCAGATAATAGCTCATACGTCGCCCTACAGCACACGCAAGATGAGTCCTCCTCCTCCCGACACACATAACAAACCAGTTTCCTTCTCTACGCCGACTGCTTCCCATGGTAGCAAGTGGTGAAAACATACATACCAGGTCAGGAAGGAAGGTGTGAGGTCATGGTTGTAATCCTTGCGATAAGAATGCAAGACAAAGACTTACAGAGGAGAAAGCAGCCACCACACCAGGTCTTGTGGGTTACAGCAGAGGGTGAGCACTGATGCGACTGTCGAGAACAGAGTGTAAGTAGACGGTACATATTAGTACTGTCCAGCTTACGATGTCACTCTGGAGGGCAGTGGAAGCCAGGAAGAAAAATGATAAAACAAATGCAAACATGCACGAATGCATTCACACTTTCATTACACACACACACACACACACACACACACACATACACACAAACGCGCGCGCACACACACACACACACACACGTACATTCGTGGGTCTGTCAGTAGAGCGGCCGACATTAGCATACACCTTATAGCGGGTCTCATTCACACCGGCGCCTCGTTACCATATGCGTCTTTGTCGTCTGCCCACCGCCCCCTATTTGCATATTTACATAGCTTCGTTTTTTCGATGGTCTCTAGACTCGAACTAATAAGGTGCGTCGTCTGGGCACGCGTTGGAGAAGGGAAGGGGGAGGGGGGGGAGACCGTGGAGAGGATAGGAGAGAAGGGCGCGTACAATGCACCAACTATCCCTACAGCAGGCACATGCGGACACTCCTGGCTTCTCGTCTACACGAAGCGTTCACTCCAAGACCCGATGGCAGGTCTTGGAGGCAAGTTATGACACCTTGGTGCTCTGTGTTGCCACGTGCCGTACGCCACGAGCCACGCAATCGTGGCTGCTGGCAGGAAGCTGCACTGAGTCTTGGTGGGAGGGACCACGCGGCCAACACACCCACTCACAGCCATCAGTCAAAAACATACAGCCACACAAGGCAACAGTCTTCAACACACTCACAGCCACACGAGTCCTGATCCCCAAACGGCACCCGAACGCACACTGGAAGACATATTACATGACGCTGCTTCCTCCAGAGGGCCAGGAGCCCTGGCCTGGGCCAGCCTGTCCTTCGCTACAAACACAATGAGAAATATCTCCTCCTGTGATCCCTCAACACGATACTCTCCCTCTAACATAAACATCTGGGCTTCTGGCTACAAATCCTGAAAGCCAATACGAGTGGGAAAAATAATCATTATAAATGGGTATACTCTGTGGATTTGTAGTAAGGACCATTGTGTGTGTGTATATATATATATATATATATATATATATATATATATATATATATATATATATATATATATGCGAGTAATCTAGTGTATCTATAGCAGCATACCACTGCCTCACCAGAGTTCTGTGTCGCGAACAAAAAGAACAGTTGGTGTCAGTGGCTGGGGCAGCTGGGGCCTGCTGGCCTGGGGGCCGCCACACCGCCTCACAGTCAACCCCGTTCACATTTTTTACACTAGTGTGGCTGATTTGCATACCTGAGTGGGAGAGGCGATCGATAAACGACTGCATTGTCACGGCTAATCCTCCCCTCTCCCTCTCCCTGGCTCTTCCTCTTCCTCCTCCTCCTCCAGCTCTCACTCCCACTACCACCACTCTCCACTCCCCTCCGCTCCACATCATTCTCTAACCATCTACATTTTCTCTCTTATTCTTGTTATGTTCGTTTTCCTTTTCATCACTATCTACCCAAGATATTCCTGTTCGTTCTGTCGTGTGTTCCACGAGACACCAGGTGTCAAAGTGAGCCCAAAAGTTGTATGGATTTCAGTTGTTTGGACAAATGAAACGGTTATTTTGCTAAGTGTGCCAGAGTGCTGTCACTGTCATCCGTTCTGTCACTGTCATCCGTACAGGTACTGCCATCCGTAAGTATGTCTCTGTCCCAGGTGCTGGTACTGGCTGAGGCAACGACTGCAGTAATGAACCTTGTCATGAGGCCCTTGTGTGGCACGGCTCCGTCGCTCCCCCCGCCTCACCCTAACATCATCTCCCTCCTTCCTCTTCATTCTCTGAACATCCCCTCCCAAGCCATCTCCACACTTCACAGTCTTCCCTTTCCTTTCTTCCCCCATTTAACCCAAATAATCGTCTCTCTCTCTCTCTGCTCCCCACCTTTCCCCTCTGAACATGTCAGTGTCTACCCCGTTAATATTCTTCCCCCAAAACTCGCCCTCTGCATCTACCACCAGCCTTCCCTTATCCTCTACATTCCCTGAACATCCACACATCCATCTACTCATCTATAGTTACTTTTAATCTTAATTTTCCTTTCTCACTTCTCGGATCTCATAAAAAGAGAAATCACAGGAGGAAATAACTGTATAAATAAAAGCGGGCGAGTCCTGTCACCAGCAGTGCTGCCACCACACACCTCCTGCAGCGAGTGTTTATCCCTGAGGTGAAGCGTCACACTGAACGGTACCAGACGTGCGACGCATGTATCACTGCTGAGCAATGCACGTAGTCAGCACTGATTAAAGCACGTGATACTGCCGATTAATGCACGTAATACTGTTAAGCAATGCACGCTGTCACTGCTGATTAAAGCACGTACTGATGCGGGTGAATGCACGTAATACTGCTGAGAAATGCAACTGTCACAGGCGAACGATACACCTGCCACTGCCGTACAATGCACATGCCACTGCCAAACCATGCCCGTATACCAGTGCCGAGCAATGCACGTACCACTGCAACTTCAGTAAAACTTCCTCACCGTCTTCAGTAACTTACACATTATGTTTTCTTTACAACAAAAACTTCATTCAGTTTTGGGCACATGATTTACATGTATCTTCGAACCTCACCTAATGAGTCGTTTCTAAACACGTCTGTACTAGTTCTCTTTAAATGACATTCCTTTTTAGTTTTCTAGTTTTCGCTGTGAGATTAAACTGTCCTTGATAGTCACCGCAAATTCCCTACTTCGGCCGGAGATGCGCGCTACACTGTGGGTCCTCGCGGGCCGTAGTGGGCCTGGGCACGGCCGGCTGCAGTGGCCGGGATTAAACTGGAGACAAAAGTAATATATTAAAATCCCCGAACAAAAAAACTTTAGGCTCGCTCACGCTTCAGGAACTCCAGGTGTCGGAATATATGCAGCCGGAGAACCTCCCAGCGTCCACGGCCAACGGATGGGGCCCCTCGCTGACGGACGGGGCCCTCTCTGGCAGACGTGGCCCCTCCCAGGTGGACGGGGTCCTCTTAGGCAGAAGATTGGGGCCCCCTGTAAGACGAGAGGTAACGGCCTCTCTAAGGCAGTGGGGTCCGAAGAGTGTCTCAGGCGGTCGCGGACCCCTAATGCAGGGCCCACTAAGACGGGCCGGACCCTCCTCAAGCGGGCCAGACCCTCTCAAGTGGATCAGGACTCATGGGGCAAACCAGCCCCCATATACGGGTCTGGCCGCATCATAAACGCCTTCGTTCTCAGAGGAAATACTTCAAAGGCAGAGCAAGTGCGACCATCCATACAAAACAATTGAGGAACAAGGAACCCTATCCTGCTGAACGCTGTCATCAACAGCTCAGGGCGACAGGGGGATTAAAATGCAGACATATGTGAGGGAGTTAAGTAAAATATATATACACCACCTTCCTCAGTGATAAGCACCCCAAACTACCAATACGAGTTCCACCAACATGAAGTAAGGAACACTAACACAACCACCACTATCACCAGTACTACTACCAGCAGCAGCAGCAGCAGCAGACGCACCACCACCACCAGCGTCACCGCTCCGACACGGTCCTCAGCTGGAGGCCACGCGTCAGCTTTACGCTTTTTTTTTTTTTTGTAGCCCCGCGCTTTTTTTCCCCCCCAAGCATGTGGCTATTTGCATACACGAGGGCACAGTAGCGGGCTAAGTAGGGCACGCCGCGTACACACATGGGCGGGGCAGACATGCACACGGGCTAGTTTGCATATTAAAGTGGGCTGATGGACGGCACGCGCTGCCCTCCGCTACCGTCCTCTGGCCCGCCTCATGCCGGGCACGGGCGTGCGTGTGTGTAGTACCTATTTGTAATTAACTGCTCGTACAGTACGGGGAGGGAGTTTTACACTGGTGGAGCCCTAAATCTCTTGAGCATTCCTTACTATCATACATCTACTTTATCTATGTATGATGTGCGCATGTGTGTGCATGTATGTGTGTGTGTATGGGGTAGTGAATGATAACGGGGGAGGTGGGGGAGTGTGGGTGAACGAAGTGAGTAGTGACGGCTGGGTGTGAGGGATGGATGGTGAAGGATGAGTGACAGAAATGGTAGTGATGGGTGAGAGAGTAAGGCTGGGCGAGCAACGTTGGGTGAAAGGAGTGGATGGTGAAGGGTAAGAGGGCAGTGAGTAATGATGGGGGAGTCAAGGTGGGTGGTGACGGATGGGTGAAGGGAATGAGTGGTGAAGGGTGATTGTGAGGGCTTGGTGAGGAGGAAGACAAGGAGGGGCGGTGATAGCAGGCAGCACCGAGTAGGCGGAGGAGAGTGGAGTGAAGGGTGGGTGAGGGAAGTGGGAAGTGGAGAGTAGACGAGGTGGAGGGAAGGGTGGCGATGGGTGTCAGTGGTGGCAGTGGGTGGAGGGAGGGTGTCGTGGTAACGGGTGGGCAAGGGAAGCGAATTACGTTGGATGTTTGTGGGTGGCAAGTGATAATGGAAAGCAGATGCGTAGATACCGCAAGTATATGTACTGAAGGACAGGAGATGGGAGTGGGTGAGGAAACATTTATTATGTGTGGTGGCAAGCGAGTGGTGCCTACCAGGTGTGTGATTACAGGTGAGAGGTGACAGGCGGGTCGCAACACAGGTGTAGCGACAGGTATAAGGTGCAAGAGGACACTATGCAGGGGCCGCTCCATTTGGTCACAACTGTACGAAGAAAAGTATGATATAAAATGAACCTGACATCCTTACAACCTACACATCACACAAACGAACCTCACGTCCCTACATCCTACAAATGAACCTGATGTTCTCACATCCTACAAATGGACCTGACGTTCTCTCATCCTACAGAAGGACCTGACGTCCTCACATCCTACAAAGGGAACTGACGTTCCCACATCCTACAAATGTACCTAACGTCCTCGCATCCTACAAATGGACCTAACGTTCTCGCATCCTACAAAGGAACCTGACGTTCTCGCATCCTACAAAGGAACCTGACATCCTCGCATCCTACAAATGGGCCTGACGTCCTCACATCCTACACATTATACCAATGTACATAATGTACAGTTCATATTGCAGAATATGATACCAGAGTATGTCCCGCAGAAACGGCAAATGACAACATACCACATCATGTCCAGCAGACACGGTATGTGACGAATTCTACAGAAGCCAATAGAAAACAGGTGACAACCCTCACAATGCTACACAGACGTTAAACAGAAGTGGCCAGAACCTCTGAACAGACCCACCAGAAACAACATATAACAGTCTACTGCAAAGCTTAATATATATATATATATATATATATATATATATATATCAGCTTCAAGAGAGAAGAAGTGGCCTCAGGCAGCAAGGCAGAACCAGCGGCACCAGGAAATGGCCAACAACAGGAGCGGCGCCAGCAGTGGCGAGGGCGGGTCATCAGATCAGCAGGGCGCCCTCGCCACCGACAATGCCGCCACCACCTTCCTATATCCTCATTATGACGAGTGGTGAATGGCGCCGCGAATTCATACGGAGGTCCCCAGCGCCCCAGCCTTTATTCCTCCTTGTTCATTGTCTCGCGCGCCATTCATCACAGCGCCCCATCAGCATTCACGGAGTCATTTATCATTCACGGCCGCAGTAAATAGCAGGAGTGGATTGTAATTAGCTGAGCCTCCGGTGTGGAGGCGTGAGGAGGAGGAGGTGGGCCCCAGGTGCACACACACACACTCAGTGCCACGCTACATGATGTGGCAATGACACTTACCCAGGACTCGCCTGGAGGAGTGGAAGCGAACACCTCCCACTGCAAAGCTTAGACTCACGAAGGAGAGAGAGAGAGAGAGAGAGAGAGAGAGAGAATTTCCACAGGAAAGCATAAAAAATAATATGAAAGAATTTAGTGAAGATAAAAAAAACTACGAGATAAGAAGCTGTAGGGTTGACTACAAACCTCCTAATCAATTTGTGTAAAAAGGATAATTTTGGAGAATAATGGAGGAAGGAGGAGGTGGTGGTGACTGTGGGGAAAAGGAGAACGTTAAGAACAACAGGAAGTGAGAACTGCGGGGGAAAGAATGTGGATTATATTAACATAGAAGCTGGCAATTGTACAGAAAGAACAGAGATCAATTTGATATCAAAAGTGATTAAATAGAAAACAGAAGAGAAATCAGGAAATTGTGAACTGCTTACTTGAAATTCGCTCCTAATAATAATGATAATAAGAATAATAATAGTAATAACAATAATAACAATAATAATAATAATAATAATAATAATAATAATAATAACAATAATAATGAAAAAAATAATTTCTAAGAAAAAGAAAACTTGAGACTAATACAGGAGGGGAATATGGTGACCGTCAACCTATGGACTGGTTACGTAGTACAGCCATTTACCATCACAAACATCTATGAAAATAACCTCGTTACAGCAACGCAATAATTCCTCCTCAGACACTATATTTTAATATTTTTCCTAAAAGTTACTGTTTTCCAAACATTAAACAAACCAACTAGACTTGCAGGATGGTCCAGTGATGAGAAGCTTCAGGCCAGGTGTGCACATCATAACACGACATAGTCACAAACATCTTACATCCACCTGATGTGTGTGTGTGTGTGTGTGTGTGTGTGTTGAATGAAACGCGATCTGAACGGTGGTCAGGTCACGTACCAGAGGAGGAAAAGGAACAGGGGCTAAAACAATGTCATGCAATGTACAACTGAGGCTGGAGGGCAAATAAAATTCTTTACACAAGGAAGGAGTCTGAAAAATGAAGCTATGAGATCAAGACTAACATCAGATACAGTAAAACTAAAGAGAGTAAGTCATGTAGGTCCAGCGGACAGAAAAGGTGGGCACACGAAAGCCTGAATACGCCAAGCTAACTGAAATATGACGAGTTGGGTCAGTTCAGGTCAAACGAAGCTGGCTAGTCCAGGTGTCACATTAAGCCACAGTGTTTACTTGACATCCCCTCCCCCCACCTCACCCAAGGTTAGATAAGGTCAGTAACAGTCGAGGATGGCAGCAGTGAGAAACCTCTTAAAGGAGTAAAGATCTTCAGTTAGTCTTGGTGGATGAGGAGCTCCACGTGACGGGACGAGTCCTGTATCAATGGTTAACAAGAAGAATTCTACCAAGCGACATGCTGAAGGAGCTCTACCAAACTGCAGAGCTCTTCTACGGGAAGTTCTACTACAAATCTTGAGTGGAAAAGCTCAATGATGCCACTTGGTGGAGAGCGAGTTCTGCCAGGCAGCTTGAGAGAGAGGGGGAGGGGTAGGAGCTGTACCAAGCTGCCTGAGATAGACAGATATAAAGATAGATAGGAGGAGGGAAGAGAGAGAAAGAGAGAGAGAGAGAGAGAGAGAGAGAGAGAGAGAGAGAGAGAGAGAGAGAGAGAGAGAGAGA
>JAYMFT010024379.1:0-30985 GCA_038088735.1 Panulirus argus
TGAATATTCTTACCAACCAATCAACAACACAGTCACCCCCTTTCTTAATAAATTCAACAGCAATACCATCCAATCCCACCTCCATGCTGCAAGGCTTTCACCACCTCCTCTCTCTCTATCAAACCACTCTCCCTGACTCTCACTTCGCACACCACCCCGACCATTACACCCTACATCTGCCACTCTGTCATCAAACACATTCAACAATCCTTCAGAATACTCACTCCATCTTCTCCTCAGTCCATCACAACCTGTTATCACTTCCCCCATTGCCTCCTTCAGCGATGTTCCCATTTGTTCACTTGTCTTACGCACATTATTTACCAGCTTCCAAAACATCTTTTTAATTCTTCCTAAAGTTTAACAATACTCTCTCATTTCAACTCTCATTTGCCCCCTTTTTCAACCTTTGCACCTTCCTCTTGACTTCCTGTGGCTTTCTCTTATACATCTCCCAGTCATTTGCACTCCTTCCTTGTATCATCCAAACGCCTCTCTTTTCTCTTTCACTAACAACTTTACCTCTTCATCCCATCACTCACTACCCTTCCTAATCTGCCCACCTCTCACCTTTCTCATGCCACATGGATCTCTTGCACATGGCATCACTGCTTTCCTGAATACATCCCATTCCTCAACAACTTCCCTCACAATATTTGCTCTCATCTTTTGCCATTCTACACTCAATCTCTCCTGATATTTCATCACACAAGTCTCCTTTCAAAGCTCACTTACTCTTACCACTCTCTTCTCCCTGACATTCTCTCTTCTTCTTTGACAACCTCTACAAATCTTCACCTTTGCCTCCACAAGATAGTGATCAGACATCCCATCAGCTGCTCCTCGCAGCACATTTCATTTACATATATATATGTAGATATTCGCAGACAGATTTATTGATAAATAATAGACAGCTGACCCTCACTAGTTAGGCATAGGATGCTGTAACCCTCACTGACCAGCATATATTCCGGACTAATAATATTTGCCTTTCGCTGGATATAATCATCCTTCTTGTGGTAGCATAGGAAAAACTGTGAAACTCCTGCCATTTAGTGTACAATTAACAGACAGGTCAACTCTTCCAGGTGTGTTGAAAGAATTTAAGTTGTGACATTACAGTACAGAGAACGAGGCAGTAATATTATTTTTTTTGTTGCAGGAGTGAGGTCTGCCAGTTGTCCACCGCCCCATGCTGCAGCAGCCACCACTTGCTGACCACTTTCCAGCACATACTCCTACCATGTCCGCTGAGTGTGAGGCTGTCCCTCCACAGCCACTTGCTACCAGTTCCTTGCCAGCCACCTCACCCATGACCAACACCACGAAGCCCTCAGAGCATCATGGAACCACAGGCATCAGCTATGAGGGACGGGTCTCTGTTATACCTCCATTGGCAGGCTATGAGGCTACAATGCGTGCAGCAATGGAGCTGGACTGTGCACACCCCAGGGACCAGCAAATGGCCATAAACGCAGTGCGTGTACATGGTGACCGGCATTTTGCTCCTGTGCACGTGCAGCAAGATTTCCGCCGCTTGTATGAAGAACAGGCAAGGATGCATGAGGCCAGTCAGATGTATGCACACTGTGAGGAACAGCGAAGACAAGCATATCCCCAGCCTCAGGAGACTTGTACCCCCAAAGAAGAGCCCATGATCACCTCTCTTCACCAGGAAAATGATACAAGCAACATGGGAATTAAAGAAATAAGTTCACATTTCCCTCAGCCTCAGTTATGTGGAGAAAATAATCACACTACTGACCTGCCTTCAAAAGCAGGCCAGTCAAAGGAAGTGTCCATAAAGGATGAACCACAGGAGATGGAGGAGCAGCAGGCCGGGAGTGGTGAGCACGAATCAGACCATGCTCAACACAGTGAGTCTGATACAGTGTTACGTTTTGCCCACCCTGATCACCACACTGAACCAACCAGATCACCAATTGACAAAGCTGGAGAATCGCCAGACCTACCCACCGACTCTGCTCGAACTTTGTCCAGTGAGGAGCAGCATGAGTCATACCGAGCATATAACTCCTCTTACAAGCGAAGTGAAAGCATAGAGAGAATGTCTCCTTATGAAGAGAGTTACCAGGGAAATGATGATCAAATGCCATCAAGCATGGAACCCAATGGTGAGGACACAACAGATTCATCTATGAATCCCTCTGAGGGTGACATGGACCACCTTTCCCGCCTCCAGCAAGCAATGGAGCTGTCTGGTGTCATGTCAGTCAAAGAAGGAGATGGAAGTGATCAGCCACAGGTGTTCCAGTGCCACATCTGCTCTTACTCTGGACCTTCTCGCTTTCACTTCAATGCACACCTCAATACCCACTATGATCATAAATGTGCCAAATGTGAATTTACAGCCCACACTGAGCCCAAGCTAAGGGAACATATGCAGGATGAGCATGGACTTGGCCCTGACTCAACAGAGGATATGGAGGGCATCCGTGTACCCCGGGTAAATGCACAAGGAAAAGTAAAAACATTTAAATGCAAACAGTGTGATTATGTGGCTATAACTAAAGGTGACTTCTGGGAACATGCACGCTCACACATTAAGAGTGAGAAGCTCCTCACGTGCCCAAAATGTCCCTTTGTTACAGAATATAAGCATCATCTTGAGTATCACCTAAGGAACCATTTTGGATCTAAACCTTTTAAATGCAATAAGTGCAATTACTCTTGTGTGAATAAGTCGATGCTGAACTCACATATGAAATCTCATAGTAATATATATCAGTATCGGTGTGCAGATTGCACTTATGCCACTAAATACTGCCATTCTCTCAAACTTCACCTGCGCAAGTATGGCCACAACCCTGCTATGGTACTCAATCCAGATGGTACTCCCAACCCAATTCCCATCATTGATGTCTATGGAACACGGAGGGGACCAAAGCTTAAAAAAGATGATAAAGGAATGCCAATCCTCCCACCTCACTACCGGATTCAAGCAGAACTTATCAAGGCACAGATGCAAGTGTCTGGCACCCTATCTTCAGCACCTTCCTCACCTCTTGACAGTCCCAAAACTCCACAGCCTAGACAACCCGGGCCTATTCCACCATCAAGAACTGGGCCTCCACATTCACCTTTCCCCTATCCTTATCCAAGTATGGCTGATAACTTCCAAAACTCCTCACCCATTCTCTCACGTGCCCTTGAGAAATCCCCAGATGATCCTCCTCGTACCATTGAAGGCCGTGAGCAACTAAGAGAACTCTTGCTGGAAAGAGAGCGTAAAGTTCAAAAAAATTCTCAGTCACCAAAGGGTGTTTTTAAGTGCTCTCTATGTGAATTTGCAACAGATCATCGTGAAGTATTTTCACAACACATGATGATTCATGCAACGTCCGAGCATCGAGAGGATGTGGATGACACTCCTCAGTCTCCACAACCTATTGAAAGTTCTGGCTCTCCAGAGCATCAGTCCATTTCTCCAGCATGCCCTCCCATCTTCCATCACCAACCACCACCGCTCACTAGTAGTGAGACAGGACCACTGTATTCGCCGTTAGCAGCAGCACACAATCTGAAAGAGTATTTGGTACGTACCATGAGCCCCTTCATTTATCAGCAAATGGTGAGTGGACAAATTCACCCAGCATTTGGCCTACAGCAACACTTGCAGAGCTTTGCTCATCCGGCATTTCAGGGACCACGACTTAGTCAGCCAGAGGAAGACCGCCGTCAAGCTTCACCTCAACCTTCCCTTCATCACACACTTTCACTTAGCAATGATGGTGTCCTTGACCTTAGCAAGGAACAAACCCCACTTCAGCAGCTTGGATTGATGAAAGAACATACACCACCACAGCAAGTTAGAAACACGAGCAAGGAGCCACCACCTCTCCAACAGAGGACCGAGTCTCGCGCATCTGTCTCTCCAAACCATTCCTCCCCACAGTCATCATCACCACCACGTTCAGAAACATCAACACCTCCATCAAAAAATCGCCGAAAGGGTCGTGCTTTCAAATTAGAGCGTATTGCCCTCAGACTCAGTGAAAGTGCTGAGGGTGAGAGCAGTGGCCATGATGAAGACATGCGTCGGGAAGAAGATGACAGCCAGAACAAGGCTCCTGAGAGCCGCATGCCTCCACTTATGCCTCTAATGCATGCTGATGCACCACAAGAGGCCCAGGAAGCATGGCGGAGTGCACATCAGTGTCAATTTTGTGACATGGCATTCAAAGATGTAGTTATGTACACCATGCACATGGGCTACCATGGCTACCGCAACCCCTTCACCTGCAACATGTGCGGTCATCAGGCCACAGATAAAGTGGCCTTTTTCCTCCACATTGCACGCTCTTCACATTCTTGAGCTTTGATGCCCTTCTGCATTTGATGGTCTCACTAATATGATATGTGATCTCAGTGAAGAATTGTTGATCTCGCTGGCTGGTGCTGAGCTCAGAAAAGTTGGTGAGTACTAACCTGGAGCCCAGATGACCAGCTGCTACTGCTGGTTGTGAATGACCCCATGTGCAGGGCATCACACCAACTTTAACCCAGTTTCCTGTTGTGGGTGCTTATAGACTAATGGTCGTGGTTCTCTGAACTGCAGCAACACATAGGCTCTAGTCAGCTGTAGGACTTGTATATACAAGAGATATTCCATATAGATTAATAATTATGAAGAATTAGTTGGAAGAGGATCATTTAGTATTTCTGTTGCTTAATAAGTAATTCAAGTATAATTGATTCAAGCCATCTGAAATGATTTGATTTGGCAAAACTAAATTTATCTAAATAATGTTTACTTGGATTGTTTTGAACATTTGTCACAGTATTAGTTTGGATATATGCGGGTATTAGTTTATAGTGATTTAAGTTTAAATCTGTGCCAATGATTATATGTCCCATAAATCCATTAGGTTTCCTTCTTCTTCATATACTAAGGAAGATGATAATGGGGTTTGTAACCTTATCTGTCTCTTGATGCTGTCCAGGGTAAATGTAGCATAAAGAGGTTAGAAATATCCAAGTGATGTCATCAGTTATGACACGAGATGAACATGGCTCTCCATAGCAGACTTGCATGTGATGGGCTCCAGTTGTGCATATATAGGCACAGTGCCCAAACCATAGAAAGAAATAATTATTATATTTTGCAAACAATATATTATCTGTATAATGTTGGGTCTATGACACTGAAAGGTATTTTCACCTAAATGTCATCTGCAAAGGACAGTAATGATACTTCACTGCAGTGTCAACAGCTACTGGTTGATTTTTCCAGTGACAATTAACAGAGACGTTCCTTTTTGTAACTTTGTACTCAGGGATAAAACGAGTGAGAGACGGGGGCCCCCATATCATATCTTGTGTGGGCATGTCTGTTGAGTCCCACCGGACCAATTGTATCCCAAGTTCTATAGCCACCTCGCATTCTGTCAAACTCTTACTTTGTATTTTGGAAAAAAAGCCACACTTTATGATGGCAATTTTTTTTCTCACATACACCAGTTTAAACTCAAATATAGGATTAAATTCACAGACTTTGTTAAGACAGATGATTTCTAAAGAAAGGAGAAACAGCATTCCTAAATTTCCATACCTTCTGTCCAGTCCAGGTACTCGCATCCATAGTGGGGCACATCAGGCCGCATTTATGTACAGTTTCTTTTGTGTGTGGTGCTCATAGCTAAGCTCTGGAAACATTACTCTCAAGGCAGAGTATTGGCTGCACACACTAACTCTGGTTACTTGTAGAAGAGTTCATGTTACTCTGCTAGATACTTGTATTATAGTAACCACCAGAACAGTTCAATTTTCCTGTACAGGGACTTACATACTACAAATCCAAGATGTTCCTTCCAGTGTAATTGTGTCCTGGGGCAGTGGCTTTATGTGTGTAGTCTGTGGTCATGTAGGGTTTGCCTTGTGTTCAGGTACAATGTCATATCAAATAAATCAGTTACTGTTATATATATATACATACATATATATATATATATATATATATATATAAATATGTATTTTTTTTTCCTTAATATTTCCGAGAATTGTACTTGCTGTTTGTACAAAGACAACATCATTAACATAAATACAAGTATAACAGTGAGGCTGCAGTACCCTCACTTATATATATTGGCAACTGTGTTCAGCAATTATCTATATAATACCCTTGTGGACAACCTACCTGATTTACTAACTAATGAAAACAAGCTTAAGTCCAATGGCACACTCCAGGTCCCAGTAAGGTAAGAGCACTCACTCTGTAACTGCAGCGACTGACCTTCCTGCCTTGCTGTTTTGTCTAGAAAAGCACATTTTTAATACATTTCAATTAGGATTCTGTGAACGAAAAAAAAATCCCATTCTGCAGCTCTCTCTTGACCACACTAGGAGGAAGGAAATAGAAAATTCTGCACAAAAGGATCTACAATCGAAATTCTTAAGTGGTTTATCATTTTTATGTGCCTCATTCAAAACTATGTGAAACTTTGCATGATGAAAATCCATACAAAGACTGATTAATCGTGCAGTTACTATGTAAATGATAAGACTACTTAACCTAAATAACCAAATAGCTTACCCACCATATCATTCTGTCTATCTATATCTCCGATGCCCATACCCTTAGCGAACTCCTATCAAGAGGATGGTCACAGAAAAGTTATCATTCATATATGGCAAAATATATATTTCTCATGCTTTCCATGTATGAATAATAACTTTGCCATGGCCATCCTCTTGACAGGAGTTCGCTGAGGGAACGGGTATCATAGGTATAGATAGATAGAATGAAAAGGTGGGTAAGCCATAAGATTAATTAGGTTACCATATGGCTTACTTATCATTCTATCTCTCATGTACATTCCCTCAGGGAACTCCCATCAAGGGGGTGGCCTTAGCAAAATTATCATTCACATATTGTAAAGCATAAATGATATACATCATACCATATATGAAAGAGAATTTTGCCATGGCCACCCCATTGATAGAAGTTCTCTAGGGGAACGAGCATTAGAGATATCCATATATAGAATGATAAGGTAGCTAAACCATATGGTCATTTAGTTTACCATAAAGCTTACCTATCTTACTTATATCTCTGATGACTGTTTCCTCAATGGGGCAGCCACAGCAAAATTATCATTCATACTTGCTGAAGATTACAACATGTGCAAAATTCACCTTTGGTGAGGCTGTATCTTCATCAGATGATGAAATAAACCAAATCAAAGAACTTCTCACTTCAAAATAGTCCATCCTGTCCCTGCTACCGAGTTGCAGTGCAGTCTTGAAACTGTAGAAGTCCCTTAGTTGTGAGGAGGTCCTGGGGTGTTAGCCCAAGAACCCCTTTGTGGAACAGGTCCTAAGGTTATATAGTAATAGGAGTTTGTGAAGAGTTTAGGAAAAGAAGATATAATGTGGGTGGAAAAAGGGTGGTGATAGTGAGTTTGCTTGAAAGAGGCATGTGTGACGAGATACTAGGAGAGATCAAGTGGAGAATGGCAAAAGGTGAGAGTCAATGAAACTAGAAGAGACAAGATGGTTAGGGGGTATTTAGGAAAGCAGTGCAGGAGGTGTGCATGTGATAAAGGATAGTGAGTGGTGGGATGAGGAAGTTAACTTGCTAGTGAAAGAAATGACAGAGGTGAATGCATGTTAATTGCAGGAAAGGAGTACATGTGATTGGGAGATGTAGGAGAAAAGCAGAAGAATGTCAAGCAAGATTCATAGGCTAACAATAAAAAAAGAGGGCAGCTTAGAACTGTGGTGAGCAAGTATCAACATACTTTTGAGAGAATAAGAAAATGTTTTACAAGGAGTTAACACTGTGAGAACAAAAAACAAAAGGGAGCATCAGTGAATGGGTCAGACAGGGTAGTGGTAACATGTAGAGACAAATTGAAGAGATGAAGTGAGTATTTGAAGGACTGCTAAATGTTTGATGAAAGGTTATCAGATTTTGGGGGTTTTAGAAGTGGATGTGTGTGAGGATGTATGTGAAGTGTAAGTGTCATGGCAATTGGTATGGTGAAGATAGACAATGTTGTGAGTGTTTTTTTTATAGGATGAATTGTGGCAAAATGGCTGGACTAGATGGAACTACAGTTGAATTTCTTAAGAAAGGGGGCTACTGTGCTGTTGAATGGTTAGGATTTTTATTGTATCTATAGCTAATGGTGAGATGCCTTTAGGCAAGAGTGACAAAAGAAAATTCTAAAGTTATATAGGAATAAGTTTGTTGAGTATACCTGGTAAGATGTATTGGGAATGGTGAGATGCAAAGGTAGGAACAATGTGGTTTTAGGAGTGGGAGAGGATGTGTGGATCAGGTATTTGCTTTCAATAATTTACGGGTAAAATACTTAGAGAAGCAGAAGGATTTGTATGTGATAATGTATCTGGAGAAATCGTACAATAGGGTTGACAGAGATGCATTGTAGAAGGTATTACATGTTGTAGGGGAAAGCTACTAGAAGCACAGTTGAGTTTTTATCAAGAGAGGAAGGCATATGTTCTTGTGGGAAGAGAGGAGGGTGATAGGTTCTAGGTGAATGTAGGTATGTGGCAGGGGTGTGATGTCACTTATGGTCTACTTCTACCAAGTGTTTCTACCTAATGCGCCTTCCTAAATATCCCTATCTACTACTTCTATCTATTGTTCCATACATTTTGCCAAACGGCAGGGCTGGCACAGTGCTCACCACAGGAAAATCTAGCGTTACGAAGAATGAGCTGTGTGAGTTAAGTGTTGTCAAGTGTTAAGTATGACAAGAAGAGATTGTATGTTTGTGGCCAGAATGCCAGTTGTCCACATGTGGGTGAGGCAGAAAGAAAAGGCAGCCACCTGGGTCAGAGGAGTGCAACTTGACAATCACTGAAGTGCTGGCCCACTACGCAGCCATCACTAACCCTCCTGATACTCAGGCAAGTAGTACTGGTAATATATCTCCCTAGTTGCTGGCTGTCTTCCAACTGCTACCTACTTAATGTAGCTTTACAAAAATATTCAAGACATGAGTTTATAGGAAAGATTATAAAACACTTATGAGATATGTACCTCCTTTGAAAGAAAAATGTTTAATTGAATAAAAATTTTCCAAGGCTTTTGATAATGATATAAGATAATGCAAGGGTTGTGCCCTTAGTGACATACAGAAATGTATGCATATTACCGGTGTTTTGAATATTGTATTGCCTAAAGATACCTGCACATGCACACACATTCCACTTATGCAAGAAATTTACATAACAAAATTTACAAACAAAACTGACTTGATGGGCAGAATGCATCTGAAGGGAAACGCAGACACACCAGGTTGGACGAAGCTATTATTTGCCTATTTTGATACTTGTGGGCTGCAAATATCATATGGATTACCAAGCACCAAAATCATATTCTAAATCTTACTATTTAAGAGCTTTCTGCTAGTTCATACTACATGCTTTTTCAGCAACAAACAAACCAATTAATCATAATTCAAGTTTAATAACGGAAAGTGATAAAATTTTATATATAAAAAAGGATGCAATAATATCCAGCACCCTGAGAACTTTGTGGGATAGTAACTTTAGTTAATAATAAATTCTGACCTGTGATTTTCAGGTGGCACTTAATGCAATTCTTGAAGACTATTACCGAATGTCATATTTTTGCATTATTTATAATCATTTCATAGATGATACATGTAAGAAAATAAGCATGAGAATAAATAAGGCCAAATATTTGGGGGTTAGCTCATCAACTTTTACATTAAGTGAATCCTGGAGAAACAAGGTCTTGGAGGAGAGCAAGATACATCCCATTAACAATATTTAGGCCAAAATGAAGCATAATTTAATTTACAATGAGTACAGATGCTCATCTTTTCAATTAATACTCTATTTTACAAATATTTCAAAGCAACTGTTTACAGATATTTATGTGACACAAAGTTTACCTATATATTCATTTACATAATCACATATTAAACACTGGAGATTTATTGCCCATAACAATACTCAACCAACCAGTAAATTTCCAATTATCTCTAAACAAAACATCAACTAAAAAACCTTATCACTAAATAAAAAAATAAGACATTTTTTTCATTTCTAGCAGAGAGAGATCTCTTAATTTCACCATTATCAAAAACTCAATATAACAATACATTTTGGTGCAGAACCTTATGCCATGATGAACTTTGAACGCTGTTCCTCATAATGATATACAGTCAAGATGCATACTCACAAAGCAACGTTAACAACCCATGCTTCAGTGGAAATAACAAGCTGTTTGCCCAGCAGCCCATCCAAATTAGAAAACCCACTGGACAAGTGAGACCGTACACATTAAGAAAGAGAAAATGTCAGTATCAGTGGAATATATATTTTTTTAAGAAAAGGCAATACTCAGCAATCGAAGTTTATATATATTTACTTTATAAATGCATTCTTCTAATCCTTAAACAGCAAATACACTCTGATTTCAACCTTAGCACTGAAAATCACTGGCATGATTGGCGATGTAATTACATCTATTGTACGAGCAGGTGTTCTTGAAAAAATACTCCTCTACCAAACTAGCGGTTTTCCAGAAAACATTACCACCCTAAATACCGTCCAGATGTTTTATGTGTTCTAATTATATAAATACAAAAATACCAATTCCCATGGTAGAATAATAAGAAAATATAGAGATTAGAGAAATAAATATTAGCACTGGAAAGTGGGGTGCTATTGCTTTGTGAGTATTAATAAGCTAATAGGTAAACAACAAGTTTACACTCTCTCTCATTGTTGGGGTGGCATACTCCAAGAGTGATATGGGAATGCCTTATTTTAGTTTTACACAAATTAACAATAAGCTATGAAAATACTACGATGCTGATGACCTTACTAGGCTCAGGAATTCGGCTCAAGGATTTGGGGCTGTGAATACAAACAAAATCTGTGTGACCTAAATCTGACCCTTGAACTTGGCAAGATAATCTTCATAATGGAATCTGCAAAGCAGGTCATTATTTAATTTAGATCCTTCTCAACTTGGAAGAAGGCAACAGTGAGAAAGATCAATCTTGTGTCAGGTCTAAATATGACAGTGACTACTTGCATATATATCTGATGATCACCATGCCAGGCTCACAGATTAAACTTGTCTCAGATATAAATGCAATCACAGTCCAAGAGAACCTAATCTAACTCTTGCACTAATGAAGACTGATACTGTTATCTGCTGTGATCTGTAGTAATGACTCACTGTCAAGGTATATGCCATTACTGAGATATACCACCTTCCCTGAGATAATGTTACTCTATACCAAAGAGAGATGATATAAACAGATGTCAGGTTTAACTTTTAAAGTACAATCATTAACTTGCTTTGACTTTTGAATATGGGCCTCAAAATCCTATTGGATATTGCCAGACTCTACCTGCCTGAGGTTATACATTAGCGAAAGGTCACCTTTAGCGAGGCTATGTCATTATCAGTTGACGAAAGAGAGTACAGTGTCGTCAAATAACTTTTCACTTCAAGGGAGTTCATCCTGTCCTGCTACTGAGTATAATGTAGGCTTAGAGCTGCAGGAGCCCCTAGATTGTGGGTCCTGAGATTAAAGCCCAGGGATCCCTTTGTGGAAACAGTCCTACAGTTTATAATAATAATAATAATAATAATAATAATAATAATAATGATAACAATAATAATAATAATAATTATAATAATAATCTACTTGCTTAAAGCAGCTACCTCAAGTGCATTCTCTTTTACCACCTTTATGTACAAATATTAATAACTTTGAATAAGAAAGCTAAATATATTCTGGACCCTCAGTCATTCTTTTCAAACATCAAACTGTATAAACCATTAATGATACTGGATGGCAAAAGGGATATATGAAGGTATGGTGAGGTATTGTACTATTGCTTCACTGAATCTAGGATTTCACTGAGAGGGTACACAAGTTAAATTTCTCATAACAGCATTTTTCACTGACACTGCTTACTGCACCACATAATATACACCACTCAATCGTTTAGTAAGAAAACAAATGTGGTTCCATAAATATGGCTAAAAGTCTTTGGGTTAGAGGAAACACTCTCAATTATTTGTTCTAAAATATCCACAAAGTCAATGAAGTATTTGGATGCATTTATTTTCTACCCATACTGTTACTGCCACTGTTTTGGGTATGTATTGCACTTACAGTGAAGTCCCAAGCATCTACAGCTTCAGGAAATTCAATATTCTATCTGTAATGTTCAGTACAAAAATAAAAACTGTATGATACCAGGCATATTGGCTGGTTGGATTATTGGAACCACACAATATATTTGAGAGGAACCTATGGTACTTTAAGTCATATCCACAATTTGGACAGCAAGTTTATATCTTTCTAAATTTCACAGAAAATGACAAAAACAGACCAACATCTGGAAAAATTTATCTTTAATAACAATAGCTGCGAAGTTTTGATTCAAACTATTAGTTTGAAAATTTCAAATGTTGATCAAAAAAGAACATATCATTCAGTGCCATGATGATAATGGACATCATATCACATCTGAGAGGGAAATATGTCATTATTTACAATTCACAGTATCAGTTTTGAATTATCATAAGTAATTCATGTCAAATGCTTGTTTTCAATATCATTGATGCATTAAACACTTTATTCCATAAAACATCACAAAACAAACACGTTTCATCTTACATCCAGCATTTAAACCAAGTTTTCATGCATTTCACATAAACAAAAAGATATATAACACTTTCTGAGGTTGTAGCAATCACTTTCCTGTCATATGCAGAGGGCGCATTCTACTTACAAAAAAAATGGGGGTCTGTGGAATCACTGCTCATGCAATCCACAAGAAATATACACTATATATACAATGCTGCAAGTGTAAATAAGTAACACAACCAAACCATCAATGTATTTGCATTTCATTATCTTTGCTCTTAATAAAACATTCTTTTAATTGAATGCAACTCCTGGATACTCCCAATTGACTAAATGACAGTAATAAACTATGATATTAAGCCTACTTCTGTAAAATACTTGATAATTCAAGTTATACTGGGGAGTCACATTATTACGTACCAACAGAGAAAATGCAATTAACAGACTTACAGTATGATTGAAGTTCCAGATTAACAAAACTTTCAAAATAGGAGAGCCTGAAACAAGTCCCTTATTTTTTCATATAAACAAAATACAACTTTCCCCAGGAACTTTACATTCAAAACAAGCGAATTCATCAAAACTGTTATTCTAGTGGTTTTAAGATTCATACAATTATGAAATTTAGGTTACGTTAAGTAATTCATGTTTGCTGTGTTTCATGTTGAAAATGAGTCTTAGAAAAACCCTGTATATATACAGTTCACATTAGTATAATACACTTTTTATACCATTTAGATATACAAGGCTAATTTGACTACAATATGCAAAACAATACAAAAAGAATTCAATTATGCACATTATCAATAACCCGCATGCCTGCCTAAGATATTAACAAACTCGTGTCCATGATGGATGCCATCCCACTCATCAAAAACACTACATCACTGGTAAATATTTTTTTCACAGTCTGACTAAATGTTTAAACCACTTAAATAAGGAAAGAAAATAAAAGAATAATGTCATGGATAACTAATTTTCTGGGTAATGGTTCTAATTGAGATATTTCAATAATATGATTAAATAAAGCTGATTATCATAACATCTCATTCTTCAAACCACAGACCAAGTTATAAGATTTACGACAGGAGAGGATGGGATTGCATCTAATACAGATGGACAAAAGTATATGTCAATTTATGAAATGAGCTCACACAAAAGTGAAAATGATTCTATACAGTGAAATGATCTCAATGTACATAACTCATATTCAATAGGTTTTGGCATTGAAAGTTCCCACTTTTTATCATATTTTAAAAAAAAATCCCTATTTTCTACAAAATAATGTATAACAAGAAAATGTAATGAAGAATTTACTGACTACACCTGATTGCAGGCAGTAATTTCGTCCTACACATTATATAAGGAATGCTAACCCAATGCACATCCTGGTCTCACTTGATTGGTCGATAATAGAGTACGAGGTCTTGGGATGTGTTACCCCATATGAAGTGCTGCACTGTGCGGAGATCCATATTTGGATCTAATACCTGAGTGGAAATAAGAAATTTACAAAAATTAATAAAAACTAATCAAACATTAAAAGAATTCAACCTATCATTTGATGCTACTTCACATCAAACAGCGGAAATTTACACAGTTCCAGTATGTGTTAACCTTCTCCATATTCACTATCCATTTATACATATAATCTCTAAAGTTGTCCTCCTACATGACTCTGAATGCTCCTGTTCACTTCATTCATATCTCTTTAATGCTCCTATTCCATCTAAACCTCTATTTCTCTGATGCTCATTCCCCCTCCCCCAAAGAACTCCCATCAAGGGGGTAGCCACAGCAAAAGGGTCTTCACTTACCCCTGTCCTTACATGCATCCCTCACTTATACCATTCCATGCATTCTTCTCCCATCCATTTCATTCACACCTCTTTACCTTTTGTTCTTTCTAAATTCATTATCTCTACTCATTTCATGCCACCTCAGTATTGATTATTTCATCTGCTACATCTTAAAATTATGACCTTGGTCTCACTACTTTCATCATTTTCCACATCACCCAATCTACTAGTTAGTTCTATATCCACCCACAAAAAAGCAGGTTTGATCTTTTAGAGGCTCTAGTCTTTCCAATATAATCTAGATAACTATGACTTATGCTTGTATGGGCTTGATGTGAGTTAAGTTGGAATAACATAACATCATAAGGAGAGAAAACATAAAAAGAAGTGTGAATGAGAAAGGGAGTGAGGAACACTTCTAAAGATGCATCCCACCTTAATCACAAATGGACAGACTCGACTCAAATTTCAAAGTTGTTACATAAATTGCCAATGAGATCATACTCCCATTCTAGCTCTAAGGGGAGAGGTGAGTATCAATCTTGCCATGATCAAGCAGTTCACATGGGGGAAAATCTGTCAAATACTTAGAGAAACTTCTCTTGCCTAGCTCCAGCAAGAATTCCCTACGGGAAATAATCTTTATCAAGTTAACACAATGATGCAAGTGCTAGGGAAGTGAAAAATACAAAAGTACTTCATTTCACTTCATGTACTTACATGATCACCATAGATTAATGAAAGATAACAGAAATGTTTACCAAAAGGATTTCACATAAAACAATACCAGAGTAAAGAAAGATTCATGCACAGTACAACTTTATGGAGAGATTCTTGCAAAGTACGACTTTACGGAAAGATTGTTACACCATTCCACTGATTGTACAGGTCTTTAATACATCTAAGCAATAAGCATGATCAGCAACAAGAAAACATTTCAAAAAATGTTTTCTTTTAAGTGCACATAACATTTCAAAGGAAGATAACAAAATTAGTCTTCAGGAAAACAAAGATATTACCATGTTTTGTAAAATGAGAGCCTATTTCTGATATGAACGCTTACATGAAAGTCTGTCCTTACATATGTGTGAATGTAACTATGTATGCATTTTGATCAGTATGTACAATCACATTAATCTATCAAAATAAATGCAACACTCTTACCTTATCATTACAGAGGAGCTGAACACGCTCTTCAGCTATGGATGCTGTTTCAGCTTTATCATCATTTCCTCGATCGTTATTATTGTTAGTAGTTGAACCTGCATCACTACCACCCCCTAATACTTTTTCATATACATGCTCTTGTACTTTTCGTATTTGGATGAAGTCATTAGCACTAAGTCGATCTCTGAATATAATGCAAATCAATTAATAAGGAGCATATATCTTCATAAAATACTTAGGACACTACTGAAATTTTAACAAACATAATTATCAAATAGCAAATTCAAACAATAAATGTGAACCTATGTAAAAGAGAGATCTAACCCTCCACCACTGTTGAGTAGGTTCATAAGGAAAGTTTATCAGAGAACATAAGTTGTTTACATAAGGTGGGCACACTGAATGGAAAGGGGATAGATCATCAAAACTGATATACTCTACAAAATAAACCAGCGGTGTTACCAGACTCTACCTGCTTGAGGTTACAGGGCAAGTGAAAAGACACCGTTGGCAAGGCTACATCATTTGGAGTACATTTCCATCAAACAACTTGTCACTCTTAAAGGAGTTTACATTTCCCTGCAACTGGAAGTAGCACAGCACTGGGCTGTGGAACCTTTTATAAAGGTCCTGGGCACATGACTCTTTCACAGAAACTGGTCCTAGGGTAACTATGAATGGTAAATAAACATATCAGGAGTCCTGCTATACTCTGCCTGATTAAAATTTCACCGCAAGTGAAAAGTCACCTTTGGTGAGGCTATATCAACGTTAGTTAATGTACAAGAGTGCAATCTTGTCTGAGAACTTCCTTCTTCAAAGGGTCCAACCTGTCCCTCCTAATGAATGTACAGTAACCATGAGGCTGCAGGAATCCCTGGATTAATAGTTCGATATTCATATTATACTACAACTACTACTACTACCATTAATAATAATAATAACATTAATATTAATAACAATATTAAATATCATATATGATTTATAATTACCCAAAGAATAATTTCTATGAGAGTTCTGGTGTTACCCAAAACCTTTCTAAAGGCTTCTGCAGCCCAAGAGTGTATTACTTTTAGTAGCAGGGTGATGGAGTAAGAAGTTCTTAAGCTAGACTGTACTCTAAGTGCTACAGCCTCACCAAAGGTGACTTGTCATTTACACTGTAAACTCCAGCAGGCAGAGTTCAGCAACATCAATAATATTATGTTAGGTATACATCAGGGGAGGAGCTAACAAATACAAACTAACAAGACACAGAGTAAAAAAGAGAAATGACAACATAAGGGGAGTAGGAAAAATCTTATTTGTCAGAGTTTAAAAATATGGAACTAAAAACTGATTTGAACCAAATCAATAGATCAAAGAAAACTCGAAAGATTATTTTACAATATGGAAATATAGCAAACACATATGAAAAAAAAAAGGGAATTTTTCAAGAGACAGTACTGAGATGATGAAACTTAGTAATTCTAAAAATTACTTGAATGGTCAATTATAAGAATAGAATTGTCAGAAGTATGGCTTGCACTATATGCTGAAATGCAATAAAAACAATCTTAGATACCACTGCAACATATGTCTATGGCAAAGCATATAAAGGGAAAGAGGAACATACATTCTATAGTTTTTTTTTTTTTTTTTTACATGCTTGCTTTTCCAGCCTAGACAAGACTGCATCAGAATCTGGGCCTTCATGAAAAATTAGCATCTACCTCCTTCTGTTCCTACTTCTAGAATGAATCAATATAGGAGAGATGTATTTCCATCTCCGACTCCTGCCCCTCATTTTCACCTTCAACACACAAGAGCTACAGGGGAATCAACCTTTCTTCCCCATCCCTGGGTAAATTATTTTCATTATATAAACCCAGGATCCATAAGTGCCAGGAACAGAGGAAAATGGCCTCATTTGCTCCCATGCACTCATTAGTTGTTATGCAAAATACACCAAAACTACAGCCCCCTATCCACAACCAGGCTCCACAGGCTTTATATGCCTTGATTCAGTCTACTCTCTGAAAATAGCCCCCTATTTATCAAACTGCTCCAATTCACTTTATCCTGTGCACACCTTACACCCTCTGGAGTGTTAAAGCCCTAAGCATTTAGAACCTTTTCCACTCCATCATTCCATCTACAATTCAGTCTCCTCCTTGTCTCTTCCAATTTTGAAAATACACTCTCTTTGTCATCCTCTCCATATGTCCAAACTGCATCAGTGCACCCTCTTCAGCTCTCTCAAGAATAATCCTCTAATCAAATCACCTCTTTCTTACTTTATTATTTCTTACCTGATTAACCCTCCTCACACCACAGACAGTCCTTAAGCATTTCATTTTTCCAACACATTCACTCACTTCCATACTTTCTCTTCTAGAGCCCATGTCTTGTATCCATACATCAACATGACTACTATACCATCAACCATGCCCATCTCTGCCCTCATCATCAATGACCACTTTTTTCACTTATGCCTTAATACTCCCAAACCTTTTATCTCCCACACCATATATTCATAACCCCTTCCATAATGCATCTCTATCAACCCTATCATGTACTTTCTCCAGATCAATAAATGCCACATACAAATCCTGTTTCTCTAATTATCTATCACACACATTCTTCAAAGCAAAAGTCTGTTCCACACAACCTCTACCACTATTGAAACCAGATTGTTCCTCCCCAATCTGCTGCTCTGTGCAAGACACCACCCTCTTAATCACCTCTTCCATTTAAATTCTCCCACATTAGCAGGTTGCACCAGGAACAGACAAATAAAGACTGCATTCACTCACATCCATTCTGTAGCTGTCATGTGCAATCCACCAAAACCAAAGCCTCATATCCACAACCAGGCCCCACAGGTTTCCCCAAGCTGCTTCACATGCCCTAGTTCAGTCCACTGACAGGGCACCAATGGACTGAACGGATAGATGATGGCCCCATTTGCTTACATCCACTCTCTAGTTATCATATACAAGGCATCGAAACCAAGAAACACCATCCACAGCCAAGCCCTACAGATTATTCCATGGTTTTCCACATTCAACCCAGTGACAGCAAATCTCCCCCTCCTCCAAATAAATGACATCAATCCATTTCATTCCTTCCCATGCACACCTCTTAGCCTCCTGAACATTCAATCAAGGATACCTCAAAGCCTCTTTCCTTCCATCTCTTTCTTGATCTTCCCCTCCCCATAGCTTTCTTCAATTCTAATAAGTAGATCCTCTTTGTCAATCCTTCTTCTCTCATCATCTCCATGTATTTAAACTATTTCAGTACATCCTGGTCAACTCTCACAAACAGATTATGCTTACTTCCAAATCTCCCTCTTACTGTAATTTCTTTAGTGGTCAACCTGCTTCACAACCACATACTACCCTCAAGCATTTAATTTCCAACACATCCAGCCTTTTCGTTTCTTTTCCATTCAAGGCCCAAGACTCATGCCTATACAATGCCAATAGGAGTATTATACCTTCAAACACCAATCATTACCATACCAGACTCTAACCTCTCCTTCCACACACTCCTCAATACAGACAGGACCTTTGCCTCCTCTCCCACCCTATGACACACTTCAGCCCCCCATGTATCCATCTGCTGCCATGTCTACTCTCAGGTACCTAAGGCACTCTATTTCCTCATAATTCAATCTCAAACCTAAATCACTCTGCCTCACCACTCTGCTACATTTCTACCTCATTTTTGCTTACATTAACTCTCACACAACAGTTCCTGGAGTTCCTCTTACGAGTCTGCCACCAGAGCCATGTCATCTGCAAGCATATGTTTTCCCTTTATTCTCTTCCATTACATTCCTAACATGACAACTACCATAGCGATGCATTAATAAAAGTACAAATTTTAATAACTTACTTTTTCTCTCTCTTAATTCCAGAAGAGGCATGAGGAAGCAGGAAAAAGTAAACTTTGTTCTTCGGCTTTGGTGAAGTCTTCTCTACAACAATGTCAAGCACCCAAGGGGGAACTGTTTCATTAAGAAGTACACCTTCAGTATCACCACCAGCATCTCCACACAGCAACCTGTACAGCGTTCTTCCTTGTATCTCACTGTGAACAGAAATATCATACTGAGCTGACAAATGCCCATGTTTCCACTACTATTACAATATCAAAACTAATGTAACAGCTGATGCATACACACAGTTTCACTTCTGTTATAATACCAAAAATAGTAGAGCACCTAAAAGAAATTATCATTCAATATCTTAGGAAATGATACAGCATTCTTCCATGTATTTCACTGTGTACAGAAATAACATATTGAGCTACCTTGTCCAATATATTCTTTTTAAAATTTCTTTGTTCCTTCTTTGTTAGCCTGTTATACTAATTTTTTATTTTATAAACCTCTCAAACGTTGGCTTGCTGGAGTGTTACACATATCTTCTCCACAGTACATCTCTAAGTTTTTCAATTTGTTGATATCATTTACTAAGTCACACCTCCCTTTTTGTAACCTCTACTCTTTGTATGAGGCAAAAATGTCTCCATGTTCCAACAACTTCACTATAAAATTTCTTAGATTCTTCCACAACAATGACATGTACATGTCTACTGAACTCCATTTTCCAATCTCTGTAGAAATTATTCAGTTCTATGTAGCGTACATGGTCATATCTCCTCCAAGTCTGCATTTGTCTTTGTTCTTTTCTGTCTCCATTTACGACACAATCAAAACTTAAGTATTATACATTACAATCAAAATCAGATATCATGCAAATTATGGCAATTGCTGTCAAACACTGCAACTTCGTTACCATGCAAATTATATGTCAACTGCTGTCAAACACTGTAACAAGAAGTTCTTGAACATCAAAAAAGCAATTAATTAAAAGCCTAATAAATAAAGTTTCTAAACACTAGAATAATAAATATACCAAACATTAATCAAGTCCATACCTTATAATAACTGGTGTGTGAGGAGGAATAGTGAAGTATTCATTGCCAGGCCTTGGAGTGTGGCCATTGTGATTTGTTACCCCACCTTCAGCAACATCTCCACTTTCATTCTCCTCAAACATATATGTTCTAGGCCAGTGTTCAAATAATGCCTTTAACAGTAACTCTCCATAATTTACTGAAGGAGAAAAAAAGATGAAATATAAATTTCGAAGAAATACTTTGGGATTGTACTGCTTTTCATTAAACACAACACACACACACTCACACTCATACAACACACACGGACCTTATGGTAAGGCGGCTAGCATTGATGACCACAAGTCATCATGGACCTGCCTAGGGGTAAGGCCTGCAAGGGTCTGAATCTTGAGTGCAGCAGTTGGCCCACAGCCAATCCCAGCTGTTCATGCTCTCCTCAGAACTGGTTTATAAATGGGTACCTGGCTT
The DNA here is from genome assembly GCA_038088735.1 of Panulirus argus. Taxonomy (NCBI): domain Eukaryota; kingdom Metazoa; phylum Arthropoda; class Malacostraca; order Decapoda; family Palinuridae; genus Panulirus; species Panulirus argus. The sequence goes on from JAYMFT010024379.1 coordinate 20,981, forward strand.
AGGCTGGGGTGCAAGAGTATGTATACACAGAAGTGAGACATGGTACATATACATGGTTAAGAGGCAGGCAATATAAGGGTAAAACTCTCTCCCTCTAACACAAGGGTGGCACTTACAAGGAAGGAGTGCAAATGATTGGGAGATGTATAGGAGAAAGCAGCAGGAGGTTAAGCTGAAGGAGCAGGGGTTGAAAAAGAGGGCAAGTGAGAGTTGTGGAGAGAGAGTACCATTAAACTTTAGGGAGTATAAAAAGATATTTTGGAAGGAGGTAAATAACATCCAAAAGACAAGGGAACAAATGGGAACATCAGTGAAGGGGGCAAAAGGGGAAGTAATAATGGGTAGTGATGGAGTGAGGAGGAGATGGAGTGAGTATGTTGAAGGATTGTTAAATATGTTTGAAGACAGAGTGGCAGACGTAGGGTGTTTTGGTCTGCATAGTATGCAAAGTGTGAGAGTTATGGAGAGTTGTTTAATGAAGAGAAAATAGGTGGTGAAAGCCTTGTGGTAGATGAAATGTGGCAAGGTGGAGGGAAAGGATGGTACTGCAGTTGAATTTATTAAGAAAGGGGATGACTGTGTTGCTGCTAGGTTGGTAAGGATATTCAATGTATGTATGGATCATGGAGAGGTACCTAAGTATTGATGGATCATGGAGAGGTACCTATGTATTGGTAGAATGCATGTATAATGACACTGCATAAAGGCAGAGGGGATATAGGTGAGTGTTCAAACTACAGAGGTATAAGTTTGTTGATTATTCCAGGTAAGTTGTAAGGGAGGGTATTGATTGAGAGGTTGAAGGCATGTACTGACCATTAGATTGGGGAGGAGCAGTGTGGTTTTAGAAGGGGTAGAGGATTTGTGGATCTGGTGTTTGCTTTGAAGAATATGTGTAAGAAATACTTAGAAAAACATATGGATCTGTCTAGGACATTCATGGATCTGGGGAAGGCATAGAAAAACAGATGGATATGTCTGTGACATTTTTGGATCTTGAGAAGGCATAGGGTTAATAGAGATGCTTTGAGGAAGGTCTTAAGAATATATGTTGTGGGAAGTAAGCTGCTAAAAGCAGTGAGAAGTTTTTATCAAGGGTGTAAGGCATGTGTAGGGGTAGGAAAAGAGGAGAGTGAATGGCTCCCAGTGAAGGTTGGTCTGTGGCAGAGGTGTGTAATGTCACCATGGATGTTTAATTTGTTTATGGATGGGGTGGTGAGGGAGATAAATGCAGGAATTTTGGAGAAGGGGCATGTAAGCAGTCTGTTAGGATGAGAGGGCCTGGGAAATGAGTTATTTGTTTGCCGATGATACAGCACTGGTGGCTGATTTGAGTGAGAACCTCCACAGGTTGGTGACTGAGTTTGGCAGTGTGTGAAAGAAGAAAGCTGAGAGTAAATGTGAATAAAAGCAAGGGCATTAAGTTCAGCAGGGAGGAGGAATGAGTTAGTAGGGATGTAAGTTCGAATGGAGAAAAGTTTGAGGAAGTAAAGTGCTTTAGATATCTGGGAGTGGATTTGGCAGCAAATGGAACCACAGACGTAAACGTGAGTCATAGGGTAGCAGAGGAGGGAAAAGGTTCTGGGAGCTATGTAGAATATGTGGAAGAGAGAACTTTATGTCGGAGAGCAAAAATGGAAATTTGAGGGAATAGTAATTCCAACAAAATTATATGGTTGCGAGGCATGGGCTATAGATAAGGTCGTGCGGAGGAGGGTAGATGTGGTGGAGATGAAATGTTTGAGGACAATACCTGGTGTGAGGTGGTTTGATCGAGAAAGTAATGATAGGGTAAGAGAGATGTGTGGAAATAAAACGAGTGTGGTTGAGACAGCAGAAGACAGTATGTTGAAATAATTTGGATATATGGACATATACATAAAATGCCACATCATGAACATCATATAATCTGCTTCCTATTAGCTGGGGGTGATGTATTTACTTTTCTTGTGAGCAGATACTCTTACATATTTGGTGTGGGTGGCTATTCCTACACAGCTCTCTTAACCACTAAAAAATTAACTGCTATTTACCATTCTAACCTCCTATCCCTATCCATCCACTGTGATGCTCCTGCCCTCTCTATGTTCTAAACGTACTATTTCTTCCACTGCTCTCACAAGCTATCCACATGTATCCCAACCACCAAGACTTGGAATCATGGAATGCAAATGGCTGCAGTTTCCATAGGTTTGTATGTGGAGATGAGCCACATGAAGCTTGACCAATATAATAACTCCGCTTCCCATAAGCAGTGAAGCTGCGGAATTCTCTTCCCCTCTTTCATCTTTCCCTCTTCCTAAAACCTTTCCACTTTTAAGAATCACATCTACAAACACTTAAGAAGCTCTAGCCAATATCTCCATTTTTTCTCACACTTCTTATTTTTCTCTCCAACTAAGATGGCCATGGTTGGTTTCTTTATAAAAAGATACATACTCTTAAGATCAACACCATCTTGAGTAGGAAAGTCTGCTTCTTTTGCTGATACCCACGCAGACAAACAATCAACTTCATCCCGTTTCTCAGCTAAGTGGATTGTCAACATCTGTGGAGAGGAGACTCATTGAATCTGGATACATGGTATGAATATGATCAATATTTATGGTTAGAAAAAAAAAAAACACCTTTCATTGGTAAACTGCATAAGTTTCTTTATGATGATACCTACACTAACATTAACCATCTCTATATAAGCTATTAACATTTCTTAATTAACAAGAAATCTAAACCTTTAACAGTCACATTACAGTGACTCTTTAAAGTGTAAATCATCATAAGATATACATTTGCAGTGGTTCATCTCTAATCTTACAAAATATATTACAGTCTATTTGGAGATTACATTCAGGAACATGATTTGAAATCTTTACTGTAAAAAATCATATATGAACCCCAATTTTTTTCATATCTGGTCAATACATAACTTAAAAATGTATAGTACCTCTAATGTCATTGATAAATCTACATAATAAAAACTTGCATTATGTTCATAATGTGACAGAGTTATAGTATGAACATTCAATCAAACTGTCATGCCATAACTTTCAGTATTTCATCTTTAAAGTCACTATGTGTTACCATCTATGATGTCTACCGAGTGGCAAGATGATACCAAATACTGTACTGTGTGGGCAGTGTAAACTACCATACATCCCATTAAATAATGCCAATCACTCAAACACTTGCCATATTGTCCCATTTTTCCTTATCTACTCTAATAATTTATGCAGAAAACTAAACACATGTAATAATAAGTGTAAGATAATAAAAGATCATTAGGCCTATACAGTGCAGTAAACTACAGTAAACAGGACACACATTCCTCTAATCACATACTGCCACTGTGTTGATTTTATTGCACAATCAAAACCCTGCTTTTTTACAGTGCTGTGTTTAGCAACCAGGAAACTGTAGTAAAACGAAAATAAAGCATTAAGTAAATCAAAATACATGGCAAACCATAGAGGTGAGAGAGGTAGGGAAGGAGAAATTGATGTGTCTGACTCCTTCCCTTTAAAGAGATCCCTCCATAATACTTCTCACATGCAGCACTGCTAAACTGACTATCTGTTATGATTATGTGACTATTTTTCAATCTTTACAGCTACACAAAGGCTACTGAATGGAGGCAAAAAAAATCTAAAATATGACAAATTCATATCAAGCTTCAAGCAAGGCGTACCCATCTGCAGGTGGAGTCCAGTAACTTCGACAACATGGATAACTGTCAGTCAACATAATGTAATAATGTTTTGTGTACTGATGGCTACCAAATCTACAAGCATCTTGGTGAAAAAATGTTAAGTCCAACTATTTTTGTAAGGGCCAGCTCTCAATGAAAGTTCAATAGCATATCACTGGCATACCAACTGGGACACATCTATTTTCCACTTACAAGTATGGCATACTTATATTCTTTCTTTTCAAATTCCCAACTGTGACTCAGAATGAAGGCATCTTGCATCAGCAAGATATTTACAGTACACTAGCAACTTCAGGTCTGTATACCAGGGGCTGCCTCATACGGTAGCAGCTCAAGAAGTGTCATACTATAAGGAGAATACAAAAAACTCCTACAATTAAACCAAGGTTAAAATGTTAAATAGTGCTGAAGAGCACTGAGGCTGGGTCTACTCTACTGTCCCTTTGGCTCATTCAATTTTCCCAATTACCCACAACAACAAAAAAAGATTTCTATTTGGCCACTGAGAATATCAGAAAGGCACAAAAACCACAGCTAATGGTGCCTCAGAAAAAACATTCCTTTCTGCACTTTCCTTCAAAGAGACATTTCAAAAAATTTTTACACACAAAAGGTTGCAGTCAACTGATCTCTAACAACCTTTTGCTTGGCTTCAGGGGATAAGCGGGTCACAGAAGGATGAGGACTGCAACAGTGCAGAATGCTCTCCTTTAACAACTCAGAATACTTTCCTTTATCAAGAGATGACAGCCTGTCATCTTTACTGATGCTCAGATACCAACGACTGTAAAATGTCTCTCTGCATGGAAATGAAAGCTGTTGCAAGGCATGCAACCAAAATAAAATGAAGTGCCCAAGAATCATGGGTTCCCTTAAAGATACATACTGTCATAAATATTCATTATTAAAAATGACTCTTTAAAGCACAGATCTCATACGACTCTTTAATGTTAAATTAAAGGATTAAACTTCAATACTTACTCCAGTTTTAAGGTCCACTGTAAACCAGCTAGGTACATAAATAGGCTTGTTTCTCTTTTCCTTTTCACTCTCAAAATCCACTTTCCCTAATTCTTCTACCTTTACAGCCTGTTAGTGAAAAAAAAAAAGAAATTATTCGAAATATCAGATAGTGGCTATTACAATACAAACAGTACAATAATAAAAAAGGCTCTTATTACCTATTTGCACTGTATTAGAAAGGGACTTTACAATCATGGAGCCCCATCTCTTGAACATTCTCTATCACACAACTAATTAATCACAAAAGAGCATATGAGCAGGGTGGGGCTCGATATTTCTAAGATTTGAATAAGAATGAGTGAGGTGTATCTCCACATTACAGGAAGTTTATAAATTATGAATTTAGAGGTGAGAAGTTGAATATTAAGTGATAAACATTGGCAAAATTGCAGTAATACTGTGGATGGCATACAGTATGTATCTAACGATGAACATTAAATGATGAACATTTTCATGTAAGCTGCATTACAGTGATATAATAGTTGACAGTTAGTAGGTACAGGCCTACTCCTGCATTTGTCTGTAAGAATACAGATTGGTACAAGGTGACTGTGGTGACACATGTCAGTCAGTGGAGGTTGGGGAGGAAGGAGGTCCCTGTGACAGGGATGACATGATGAGGACCATGCTGGTGCTGGTATCTATCAGTGTCATGGTGTTTACAATACAACAGGAAATCATACCTCTGACCCTCTACTCGAGAAGATTCTCACTGAGTTGCTGGTCCTCTACTTCTCTGGTCAGAGGGTGGGAATATATGTCAGTGTCATGGTATTTACACTAGGCAACTGCAGTTGTGACACAGGCTCCTCAAGAAATGCCCATTGAGACAGTGGCTTACTAATTAAGCTATCAAATGTATATCTTTTTCACAATTAAATTTACTGTAAGTAGACAATATTAAGTGAAGATAGTGGATCCAATCAGGCATAATCCAAGTGTGTGTGTGTGTGTGTATTTATTTATTTGTACTGTATGGGTACTGTTTCACACTTATAGGGTCCCATCTCTAAAACATTCTCTATGATCATACTTCTTACAGCTATATATGCAGTCTGCATTGACCATGTCCTCAGTCATTATATTCCAATCATCCACCACTCTCATGCCATTAAGGTGTTTCTTTCTTTCCTTCCTTTTTAACAACATTCTCACATAATTTCATGTTATGTCCTCTGGTTGCTCAGACCATATCCCTAGATCTCCAGAAGAACTGTTCACTGTACTCATCACATATTTGTTTTAAAAGCTTAAAGGCAGTCATCAGGTCATACTTCACTCCTCTCTCTTCCAAGGTGGGCAGATTTAAGACCTTTAGCATTTCCTGTAACTTTTTCATACTTTATTGCCATTTCCCGCATTAGCGAGGTAGCACAAGAACAGCAAAGTGCTGGGAGACAGTCCCTGGGATGAGTACGTTTTGCCAGGAGCGGTAGTCCCTGGAGGCCCCAAATTTTGGGTGTAGGCACAGTATTTTAGAATTTGCATAAGGTTTTAAGCTACTGATCATTGACCTTGACGGCCATCTTGAGACCACCATAGGCAATGTTGGAGTCTTTGGTAAGTTTTAAAGGAAGGTTGTGAATATGGAGACTACCTTAATAAATGAAATTACTTAAACATGCATTTAACTAATAAAACAAATATCACCTTGAACTCAGAAACTGGATGTAAAAACTAGTTTCTGTCATAATGCAAATAGTGCATTTTTCATTATCAGCTGATGCAATAATCTGCTCCTGCTTCAATACAATCATGAAAAGAACTGTTATTCCATCTCCTGTCACAGTTATTCCATCTCCTGTTTAATCATCTACATGACTTGAATACATTAAAATAGGTGTATAATAGCAAAGGACACAAACAAACATCACAAACTGAAATGACTAAACTAACTTTGGAAGGCTTTACTAACCATTCACTCCACCTCCATTCCACTCCACCATCACCAACCTCAATCTCTAAACATCAACATTTTCAGCAAAAATTATCAAATATTATTTGATTTACCAATGAAATGGCAACTGTCGCTGAATCAAAGTGTCTAATGTACATCATGGTAGAGTGTAGTATATTGCTGGTTGATGGCAATCTGTTTCAGGTATAATCCATTTGAGAATTAGACCAGGAAAATTTTTGGTCTGGAATGTAACCTTCCCTATAATGTGGGTTTTAATCACTCATACAACGACTTTCCACTCAACCGACAGAAATGAAGGAACATAACCCACTCACTTTGTGAGAACCCCTGGTAATCCAAAACAGTATCAGAAAAAATTGTATGAGTGCTCAGAAAAGAAAGTTGGAAAGATTATTCAATGCAACACCAAAAGAAAGAAGAAACATACTTGGAGCAACCACAAAAACATTCAAAAGGAAACTAATGATTTATGGCTGAAATTAATCCCTGAAGAACATCAGACTGACAATTTTGCAAGATGCATGGTAGCAGAGAGAAACAGTATAAATGAACAAGCTAGATGTGGTGAGAACTAAGTGCTAACTCTGCCATTCTGGCAAAATCTCCTCATAGGTACTTGCAGGTAGGTGCTTCTGACACAGATCCTTTTTGCCTGTCTTTTTTGTTCATCCTTTCTATATATCTGAACCATTTCAGCACACCCTTGTAAGTTACCTTAATCAGACTATACTTACTGCCACTTATCTCTCTTATACATGTTTATGAACCCTCCTCACATCATATATCATCCTCAAGCATTTCATTTCAAACTTAAATTACAAACAGACATATATCACAAACATATAACATTTAAAACCTGCATTTGGTATACAAAATACTCTGAAAAGATTATGACATACCAAAAGCATAACCTGGGCCCCATATTTCTTAAATACATAAAAATTCCAAATTTTCACATTGATTAGCTGCAAAAAGTATGCAATTCTGATATACTACCTGTATTACAAAGCTGAAGAGGCATGAGCATACTACAAAAACCCTCTTTATCAATGGACTTCACTAATAACACTCTCAGTGTTTTTAATAACCTCTCCTTGGCAAAGAGAATTTTAAAATCTATTTTGCTGCAGGTCAAGACACAAATGAAAACACATAAAATTCATAATGCTTTGACATTTGCACAAAGGTATAAGTAATACTAACCTTGAGAATATCCCAAAGAACTACAGTTTCCTCAGTGTCACGGGTCAGTAAGTGTCTCTTGTCATTGAGCACTGTATATTGTTTAATGGACGGTCCACCCCGTATAGTCCAATCTGGTTGTGTCATCACAGGCCGAAGCTCTTGCTCCTCTTCATTATCACAGTAATCCTCTACATGTGATAATCTGTTGTTTAATGGCTGCAGAAAGGATAAAATCTTATGCAATTCATTTATCTATCTTATTAGAACCTAGTCTTTTATAATGAAAAATCTGGTTTTGTGAAGCCCATTACTTTCAGGCTTGACTATATTTTGATGAAAAGAACAAGGCTGAAGGATATTCAAAAGTAAAGTATAAGGAGAAAGCCTAGAGGGGTATTTATGAGGTATATTTACATAAGCAAGTGTGCAGCAGGATGCTGTGGCAACAAGATTATTTGCATTTTGCATTCTTAATGGGAAATGACTTTCTGGATGCAATGGAGAGAGAATTTATGCACCACATAAACAGTCTGACTAGGTATCATACCTTTAAAAGAGTGCAGTACACAGTATAAAATGAATTCTGAATAATACATAAATAAACTTAAAATCAAGCAATTACAAGATCTTCATATTTACCCAACATCTAATGGCTGAGTTAGTTGTGGCTACATATAACGATGAGTTATCCGGAGTTAGGAGCATCTTAAGCACTGGGGCAGACTCCTGACACAGCAACACATACTTATCAGGTGCACGAGTCTCACATTTGTATATGAGTTTATCTCGCCCACCAGAGTACACAGAAGTGAAGGTTTCATTTGCCTGGAAATTTACATAAAAAGGATATGTTAAAAAAAAAGCCTTGTAAAGAACAGTAAAAATGATAGTAAACCCTGACCATTGTACCTGAGTCTTAAATCACTGCACTTCCATATAAAATTCCATGATGTTCATTTATCAACCAGTGGGTTTTAAACTTTGTTGTTCTGGGTAACCCTTTTACCATCTCCAAATAGTATTCACCCAAACTGAAAATTCCTTCCCTGAAATCAGTATTCTAAATGGCTCATAAACATCATACTTATTTTCTTTAACTTTATTATATACAATGAACACCATGATGCAACAAGATAGTTCCACAGCTACTTCAGTGAGAGGGAGAATAATGTCGTACACTTTACAGTGCGATACAAAACAGAAAAATCTATGGTAGACTTTACAGTGCTTTACAAAACACATAAATCCAGTGAGGTAGCCAAAATCTTGGTTGGGAAAGTAAAGGAGAACACTGGGATATGACTCAGTTAAGTGTGAAGAATGGGATAGAATTTACTAGGAAGGAGTGTTAGGATGAATCTTCCTTCATAGCCATCACCCAGAGAGAAGCTTCCTGGGAATCAAGGTATCAGAAAAGTAGAATGATACAGCGACAAAAGGAAAATATACTGCAAATAATCTTTTGTATTATAAGCTTTTGATTTGTAATATTGGTCTGTGTGATGTGACTTACTGGTGTCTGAGAATAACTAATACTTTCAGCAAAAGAGAAATACCTGTGATTACAGTGTTATATAGAGACTTAATGGTTGATCTAATGTTGATAACACATGAAGAGGTGCTATTTCAATACAAGTGTTCCCTGCTTTCAAATACTGTGCACTAACAATGCACTTGGATACTCTAAACAAATGCAATACCTGAAGAGCCCATATTCCTTCTTCATGGATCCTAATGGTTTTGATGCAGCGCTGCTGACCTAATGACCATAGCCTAATTGTACCATCTGAGCTGCCTGATATGACTTGAGTACCATCACGGTTAACCAACAAAGCCTTTACATTGTCTGTGTGACCTGTAAGGAACACAAATTCATTCAAAAGATAGAAAAATGTCAAAATATCAAAGTTATATTTGTTGTGCTTCAAATGAAATCAGTATATGTTAAATCATAAAACTGACATTGTTAAGGCCGCAAAACAATTACCTGAGGGCACAATTAATCAGTTACAATATATTAGTAATCATTACTAGCTAAATTGTGAATCCAAGTAGCTTTATATCTATTCTCCTAGAGCAGCATTTCCCAAACTGGGGGAAATAATTACACTGCCTACTAGCAATAAAAAAAATCTCAGATGGATTTTCTCATGTCTGAGAGAGAGAGAAT
>JAYMFT010024380.1:0-16288 GCA_038088735.1 Panulirus argus
TATGTGTGTATGCGGGGGGATGGGTTTTTCTTCGTCTGTTTCCTGACGCTACCTCGCTGACGCGGGAAACAGCGATCGAGTATGATAATAAATAAATAATTTTTTTTTTTCCATACATATTCAAATTTTTGAGAAAGTGAAAGACCTGTCTCTTGAAATGTGCCAGGTCATAGGGAATTCCAAAGCTTCAACGTGTAGGGAAAGAAGCAGTTATCAAAACGGCACACCCTTAAGTTGTTGATGGCCGCACAGTAATCATGTGACACAGCAGCTTGCATGTGCTGCTCAGATCTACCCTCTGGATACCATGATATGTCTTGTCCTCATTGGTTCCTACACCACGGATTCCCCCTGCTACTGTTTATTTGAGAGCACATAGGATATGAAGTGCTGACTTGCTAAAGGAAAAGTCAGAGTATGTTGGCGAAGCGTTCAAGAAAATGAGATACCCATTTGGCATGATACTGATATTAGATATTAGAAGAGGTAGGAAGAGTAGACAGATAGGAAGTAGCTGGAAGTCAGCCAATGACTGGGAGTAACATTAACAGTACTACCTGCCTGGGTATCAAGAGGGTTACTGACAGCTGTGTAGTGACCTAGCACTTCAGTGGTTGCTAAGTTCCATTCCTCTAACCCAAGTAGCTGTCTTTTCATTCTGCCTCACCCAACATGGACTTCTGGCATTCTGTCCACAAACATACAATCTCTCTTTGTCATACATTACACTTGACAACACATAACTCACACAGCTAATTCTTCACAACTCTAGGTTTGCCTGTGGGGAGATGTATGCGCTAGTCTTGCCTGTTGGCAAAATAGTTGGAGCAATATGTAGAAGTAGTAAGTAGGAACATTTTAGGCAAGAGCATTAATTAGAATTAGTAGGAAGGAACATTAGGCATGAGCATTAGAAAGTAGTAGTCTGTAGGAACATTAGGTAGGAGCCTCTACAAACACTGCACTAGAGTTGCCCTCTGCCAGTGGTTTATTAAGGGTGAGTCACTAAAGGCTAAGAATCAGCCATCACCTTGAGGAAGTTCCAGTTGGAAACAGACATCAGAAATATAGATAGTTAGAATAGGAAGAGTAAATATTAGTCTGCACCATGGAGTATAGGGCAGGGTCCACATCATGGGAACCAGCATGGACATGATACATCTCGGCATCCAGAGGGTTCACTTTACCAGAGTGAAGGAATAAAGTTCTCTAATTCTGTCTTCTTCCACCTTATCCACATTCCTTTATATTGGTGTGGGTATTTGTTGTGTGGATGGGATGGGCCATGACTGGCAGCATGGATCCTTCTTATTCATGTAAGTAAATGATGATATTTCAAGGTCTGATTTTATTCGGCTTACGTTTAAACACTTTATGCACTTTGTAGTCCACAAACATGCAATCTCTCCTTGTCATACATAGTGCTTGACAATACTTGACTCACACATCTCATTCTTCATAACTAAGTAGTAGGCTAGAGCATTAGGTAAAAGTATTATGTTGGAACATTAGGTAGAAGTAGTATGTTAGAACATTAGGTAGAAGTAGTAGGTTGGAACATTAGGTAGACACCTTAGGTAGAAGTAGGTGGGAGGAGCCTCAGGAAACACTGCCCTGGATTTGTCCTCTGCCAGCGCCTGGTAAGGGTAAGGCACAAAAGGTGTTCATCATTTGCTGAAACCCTTTCGCTGTGGCCACCCCCTTAAGGGAGTTTCCGGAGGGAATGGGCATCAGTGATATAGATAGATAGATAGGTTTTTGCTTGGCATGATTTCACACATCCTGTGCATATCATTTACATATTTTTATTTTACATATAGTACACATATTTTATTTTTCATATGTAATATTCATATATTTACTCTGTTACATATATATGCAGATAGAACATTATTCATATATTTACACTTACATATATACACAGGTAGAACATTATTTACAAGAATGAATAATAGGAAGAACTTTATTTTATGAGAAAATGTGCAGATTAATACGAAATTACTTTCTTATTTTATCATGAAAATGATTACAATAGTCCTAACATAAATCTGGAGTCTGTTGATGACAGCTGTGTTGTTAGGCTGCTGGTAATAATCTGTTGAATCACACATCAGCTGTGAATTCAATTAAGGGCATGAATATTTAAAACCACGAATGTGGCTCAGTGCACTGTACTGTGTTTGGCCATGAATGTGGATCAGTGCAACGTACTATGTCATCTAACCTTATATGTGGCGTGGTGTATTGAAGGGATTAAATTAGATTGATACATTCATAATCATTTTCTTCTAGTTCAGCTCCTAACATCCTACAAACACTCAAATATCAGAAGGTCAGAAACTGCTAAACAATCAGATAGGTGAAATTGTTGCTACTGTCACAGGTGAAATTGTTGCTACTGTCATTCAATAAAAAAAAGAATGCTAGAAATGTTGCTTACTACAGTAATAACTGAAAGGAAAAAGCAGAAGTAATGAAATAGAAAGTGATGAAAAAAGAAAGAGGTAAGGAAAAACAGAATGAATAACAAAAAGTATAAAAGGTAAAAAAAAAAAAGGAATTCATTGATCTTTGCTATATATAGTAGGAGATTAAAGAATGTATGCCAACCTGTCAAGATAAGTGAATCATATATTGGAGTAGAAGGCTGTAACCAAACAAAAGGATCATATGTTAGAGTAGAAGGCTTCGTCTACTGTAATACTGTTGTTGACTACAAAAGCTACTTAGATAATCTAGAGACATGTATATAACTTGGCCATGGCGAGAATGAATGATATTTTGAATGATTTTTTTGTTGTCATGAACCTGTTGTTTTTACTGTATAGGTTTTCTGATTACAGAGGTGGATAGTGTCTTGTCACGCATGCAGATCATTGGTGTTATCCTGTGTTTTCGGCAGTTGGCTCAAGAGGCATTAACGGATGTTCTTGACAATCGCATTCCTTACCTTATGTCATCGATAGCTGACTTTAAGCATCATGTACCCAATGGAGATACCATGGTCAGTGGTGATACAATTGTGCATTTATATTGTAGTTAGTAAGACATATTGATACACTTGAATAGTGATGAAGTATGTGTTATATAATTCTTAAGAATATAGTGCTAAACTTGAACCTCATAAATTCAGCTCTTTCAGAGTTAATATCTTGCTGATGTTACGTACCTGTCAGCGTCTTGCTGATGTTAAACACCTGTCTTTAATACATTCTCTGATAACTGAGGGAGAGAGGAAGGGTTTGCAAATTAGAAAGTGAATAGATGCACATAAGTGATTGAGCTTGAGAAAGATTTAGGAAGAGAAGTTTAAACATATTAGGAGAAAGAGAGAGAATAGGTAATAACTATGTATGATTGATCATAAACATACAAACTTAAAAAGTTTGAACACATCTCCATTATTTTTTTGTTAACCTTTACTGTGCATCCCATAGATGGTTTGGTACATAGTCTCCAACCTGTGTTCTCTTTTGAAGATCTCTGTTCATCACTTTTTAGTCCTGGTATATTCCTTTAGTTTACCTTCCTTCATTTGTCTTCACAAATTGCTCAGTCATGAACCGGTATAGATGTAGATCTTCTGTAAGTTAGATTGGACTTTTTCAGAAGAAAATGAAAACAGGCAAAATTTCATGGGAGAAAATGCAAAAAAAGGAGCTATATTGCATGTACATGATTTAACTAAGTAGAACTATGAAACAGTATTGAAATTATTTTAATCATGTCACATGTTGGTTCAGTATAGCTGATTGAGATTCTTTGTTTTCTGTTTATTGTGTATTACATAATTCTTTTGTGTTTTTATTGATATGGCTTTATGTTAATGAGAATTTGGCAGTTTGTGCTGGTGTTGTTTCCTGACAGTTTTTCTGGGCTCTGCTGACAGGTCAAGAATATTGACTTTAGAAGTTAAAATTTCTTTATTAAAATCTAGGACCATATGTTGAGCCACAGGAGTTACTGTCTCTTCACAAGAAATAGTTGTTATTGGGAGCTAGAGCACGGTTGTACCATGTTTACAGTAGAGGAATGTAAGACTCATTAAAGTTATATAATGGATGTACTTAAGATATAATGCACTGCTCTTTACTCTTTACTCTAGTTTTCTTCTCTTCACACTGAAAACCATGGTAGTTAACCAACTCTTGTGCCAGTTTGGAAAAGAACCCCTGGATAACTCCCAGGGCCACCTTGATTGATATCAAGCTACTGAAATCCACTTCATTTCTTCTACCACTGCACCAAAACTTGCACTTTTTCAGTTCATTTCAGCAACATTTGTAGTCTCAAATCCAGCCTCCTCTCTGTATGACATCCTGTTTACCTCTTTCTCCGATCATTCTCATTTCTGTAAAACTCGGCAGTCAAAGGCTGCTTCCCTTCTACTCAATCAGACCCCCAACTTCAGTCTTAATAATATCCCTACTTCAAGGAAAGTGTTTATGCTTACTTCAGCATAAAAGCACTTTTTACTTATCATATGGATTATATCACCCCAACTTTGAAGCTATCCTGCCCAAAATCTCTCTACCTTCAATGACTTCAATATTCTTTTATATGCTTTCCCATAGTTCCTCCAACAACAGGAATGTACAACTCTTACTCATGGACCTCCTGCCACAAAGCAATGCTGTCTACATACTAGAATTTCACTCATACATTCTCCTCTTTCCTTATACACCTCCTTCCTGTACAATTTCTTATTTTCCCAAAAGTTTTGACTCAACTTTCTTCCAGAATATTTATCTACTCTTTCTTTGCTTTCCTCTGCCAGCTTCTTAACATTCTTCTTCCTCATTTTATATTCTTCCTTCCTCATTTACTGAATTTCCACTGGTACATTCCTTTTGAGCAGTCTAACATATGTCTTTTTCTTCTTTCCTAAGCATTTCTAATCTCATCCATCCACTAGCATTTCTCTTTTTATTCTTATATCTTACGACTTTGTATTCAGCTTCTAATTCTACAACCTTTAACAGCCTTTCTCTAAACATTTTAAACACCTCATTCACATATGACTGCATCCTTGCATTACTGCACTTCCATCTAAACTTTTAGTCACCCTTCTTTCTTACTCCTTGCATTCTTTCTGATATATCTTCCCACAGGTGGACACTTACCTCCCCATTCTTCCTTACACCATACTTCCACTTCTCCCAGATCCTCACCCTCCAAGAACTGCAAAATGGTCAGAATCTCTAGAGAATCCTCTCACAACTCTAGCATCTAGTAACCTTATGAAAGCAAAAGTGTTAATATCAAACTAGTGTTATATACAGAAGAGAAGGTAAAATATTGGTGAAGTTAGGTTCAGCCAGCATATTGCAGCAACTTCTTCCCCAAACTTTGCTTGTAAACTGTTACCGAAGTAAATTCATTATTCTTGTTTAATGAAAATACTCTAATACACATAGATTGATTGATAAATTGTTGAAGTTTATCTTGCATAAATTGTTTGCTTTGAAGACCAATTTAGGAAAGTTTGGTGAGTTGCTAAAGATGGATTATGTTCTCTGGTTATAAATCTGTTATGGCTTAATATTCTGCAATATTAGGAATCATTCTGTATTCTTGTCCTATATTTGTGTATGCTAGGTGGGTGAATCTAGGACTCATTTCATAGATATTGGTCTTGGGGTAATTATAAGTAACAGTGCAGTTAACAGCATACCTTGGTCAATCCATTGTGTCATTTCTTCTTCTTCTTCTTCTTCATTTCTTCTTCTTCTTCTTCTTCTTCATTTCTTCTTCTTCTTTTTCTTCTTCATTTCTTCTTCTTTTTCTTCTTCATTTCTTCTTCTTCTTTTCTTCATCTTCTTCTTTTCTTCTTCTTCTTTTTCTTCTTCTTTTCTTCTTCTTCTTCTTCTTCTTTTCTTCTTCTTTTCTTCTTCTTCTTCTTCCTTTTCTTCTTCTTCTTCTTCTTCTTCTTCTTCTTCTTCTTCTTTTCTTCTTCTTCTTCTTTTCTTCTTCTTTTCTTCTTCTTCTTTTCTTCTTCTTTTCGTCTTCTTCTTCTTTTCTTCTTCTTCTTCTTTTCTTCTTCTTTTCGTCTTCTTCTTCTTTTCTTCTTCTTCTTCTTCTTCTTTTCTTCTTCTTTTCTTCTTCTTCTTCTTCTTAGCACCAATTTTCTTCCCATTGGCCAATGAGGAATCAGTTAAAGGTTTTTTGAATGCCGTTGTGAAGGGGATGATCCAGTTTCCTAAGATATAATGTAGGTGCAGTACTGGAGTAACTTGTATGTTGGTTTCATTAGTATCAGCTAGATCTTCCTCAGTCTAAAAGTTGATGTACTTTTGTGAGGAGTTTTTATGCACAAATTAATTCTGAAGGTTAATTATTGGATCTGCAGTACTCAAGTGTACCTCATTATTATTTTTTATCTGACCAGTGTGGCCAGGGACATAAAGTATTACTGCCCTGTATTTGTGCATATTTGTGTTGTCAGTCTGATGCAGTTAAATGTTTATCCTTCTGTTTGTAGGAGCATCTTTGCCATATAGAGCCATTACTTTTTCTGATCATTTTTTTTTTTTTTTTCCCCATGCTTATTTGCGGTTCCCGCATTAGTGAGGTAACGCCAGGAACAGGCGAAGAAAGGCCACATTGGCTCGCATCCATTCTCTAGCTCTTAGGTGTCATGCACTGTAACCACAGCTTTTTACAGGTTATACATGATTCTTGATGCTAGATTTTTTTTTTTTTTTTTTTTTTTTTTTTTTTTCCTGAATTTTATACCATTTTGATTCATGGAAAGATTTCATTGATTTATGAATCTTTTATTACTTTTACCAGATCATTATGTTTGGAGAAGATACTGTGCTTCCAAAATAACTATTTCAAATGCAATATGAGTCTCATTAGTTCTGCTTTTAATAACACATGCTTCATAATTGATAAACCGGTCTAGCTTCCAGTGTTTAGGAAATTTCAGCCTGAGTGTTTGAGCTTTAATGTGTCTTCATAACTGTACACTAATCCCAGGATAATACACAGGATTAGATTCCTGTAAACTCTATGTATCTTGTTTTTGTGTATGTTGATGTTTAAGAATGAATGGAAAAATATTTAAGTTCCTGATCTCTTCAGACTGGTAAGAAAATAACAAACAAAATGAGTTCACAGTTAATCACAGAACTCCAAACAAACAAAAATAAGGGTTTTGAGAAACAGTAGCAGAGCTGTTGTAGGGGTGAAGGAGGTTCATCACTTGAGATGGTGGGAGACAGCAAGCTACCTTTTATATACTGGTCTTCCATGTATGGATATGGTGCTTTCTTGATTTTTATGTGATTTGCTGCCTTAAGTAGTCTGGAAACAAATGGTGAGTTGTAACTGCTTAACGCATCCTTCATTTTTCTTGATAATACACATTGTTATCTTATTCACCCTATTTTTCTTTGCAAGCTAAGCAGATGAGTTGCCCTTATCCATCAGCCTTAGTTTTTTCTCCTTAAACTTTAGAGAAAGCAATATATCCAATTTCTTCAGAGATTTTACACCATCAGGAGAACCCTGGGCCTCTTACTTGTGTGGTTGGATGTAGTGATAGAATTAGTATAGTATATTATTTCTGCAAACATATTGAAGTGTGCTTAATGGAGAGCAGGGAGAACATGCAAGACATTATACCATCACAGACATACAGGCCAACCATGTATCTGCTTGGGATCTGTTTTCTTCATTTGAATGGACCTGGCTAGCAAGTCTTAATTGCTTTTAGGCAAGTTGAACACCTAGCCTGTGAGTTTTGAATCATGCATAATCAATGTAAATTGGTATAAACTTTTCCCTTGTATCATCAGATTTGTATTTTAACATACATTTATTATCCAAGGGTTAGTGTACTGCAATAAACTGTTGGCTATCATTTTAATGAAAATCTTATATATTAGGTCATCACAGGCAGTAAAGAACTTAACAGATCTCACTAATGCTGTATTCAGCTCTGAAGTTATCTCAAACACTTTGGCCCTGTGATCAGCTTAGGCAGTTCTGTGTGGGTCATTTCCTTACATTAAAATTGGGCTTCATTGAAACTTTGATATACCTAATCATGTGTAGAAGGCTTTTGATGGAGTTCACATTAGGCTCAACTTCAGTATAATTAAATTCTTATACCATGGGTTAGATTTTATATATTTTTTTTTTCACTTAGGTGACATTCATATTTGAAAAAAAGGTGAGCCATAAATGTATTTAAACTCCATCTTAGGTTCAACTAGCTTATTGTATTATACTACAATATGAGAGAAAGAGGAGGATTGCAGGTTACTAATACACTCTTCCTTCCCACGTGATGCGGGTGTTGTTCATGAGCAGATTGAGAACATTAAGCTCCAGGTTAGCAGAGAGTGAGTTCTTTTTAGCATGCCTGGGAGATGGTGGTGGAAAAGGTGATGGTGATGATAGTGAACATTTTGTGATTGATGCTAATAGTTTTAATACTGGTTGTGGTGATGGTATTATGTATGTATTAGATTACTGGCTCAGCAGTCAAGACTGTGCAAAGCAGAATGAAAATGCTCATCTAATTTGTACATTCTGGTAGAGTCTTACGTCACTAGACTATTGATATTTTAATCTCGGGTTTTATTAAAAACATTGAAAAGGAGCATAGTTTTCTTGAATTATTTAACTTTCAGTACCAAGAGTGCATATGGAGACCTCTGACTAAGACTGAAGTTGTTGACTACTGTAGCCTCTTTAAATTCTACATCACAGTTTATTAGTTTGATAATACTAATCTGGTTTTGTATTTCTGTGTGTACATTTATTAACATGTTTCTGTTGTAGAAGAAAAGTAAACTAGAGCTGAGGGATTATAATGTATAAGAAATCATTTTATATTTAGTACCAGTTTCATCTTTTGGAACTAAATAACAGGTATAGTTTTATCATTGCTTTTCATTCACGTAAGTGATATGAAATGTTATTAATTTGAAATTATTATCCCAAGGTAAAGCTTGCCAAAAGCTAAATGTTGAATGTAATGTATAGATATAGAGGTGCTGATAATGAGTCTTTTGATGAGATGCATTTCTTAGTTAACCCTTAAGTGACAGGAGTTGTACATAGCTCACTGACTGGGGCACATTGGAAGTCATGGTACAGTAAGAAAGCTAATCTTCATGGGTTTTGTTTTAACTGTGTGCCAGTATCATGATGTTTGCATGGTTACTAGGTGTGGTGTTGATTTCTTCCTTACACAGGCAGCATTATTAGCAACTCAGTAATGCCTCAAACTGTGATGCACACCCTCCTCTACCATTTCTCCAACACTCCTCATAGATAGCTTTGCATTAACTTCATTGCTCTACCAAGGACATATGAAATATGTTAAGCCTTTTTTTGCACACATCATTTGCTTTTATCTATCTGTATATCTATCTATATGTCTGTATATCTATCTGTCTGTCTATATATCTATCTATCTGTCTATCTATGTAAATGAATCTTTGATGCCTGTTCCCTACAGGAACTCCCTTAAGGGGATGGCCAAGGCAAGAAAGTCTCCAAAACTGGTAAACTCTAGTGCCACTTCTTAGCCTTTAGTGCCTCACCCTTAACAGGCCACTGGCAGAAGGCAAGTCCAGTGCAGTGTTTCCAGAAGCTCCTACCTAATATTACTTACCAACTACTGTCTAATGTGTCTACCTAATGTGCCTGTGTAATGTTCCAACTTACTACAAATAGCTAATGCTCCTGCTTCATGTTTGTACTTACTACTTCTACCTAATGCTCCTGCCTAATGTTCCTACCTACTAATTCTATTAATTGTTCCCATTATTTTGTCAAAGGCAGGGCTAGCGCATAGCGCTCACCACAGGAAAATCTAGTTACAAAGAATAAGTTGTGTGAGTTCGGTGTTGTCAAGTGCTGTGTGTGACAAGGAGAAATTGTAAGTTTGTAGACAGAATGCCAGCAGTCCACATGTGGATGAGGCAGAAAGAAAAGACAGCTCCCTGGGTCAGAGGAGTGCAACTTGACAACCACTGAAGTGCTGGCTAACTGTGCAGCCATCACTGAACCCTCCCAATACCTGGGCAGGTAGTAATATACCTCCCCAGTTGATGGCTGACTATCTTTGCTTTTGCATGCACTTTATGATGAGAAATATATTTTAAATAATGCATACCCTCCAAAATCCTCGTTCTCCATTTCTCACCTACCCTTCTAGGGGCTCTTCACATTAACTTCAGCATTATATCATGGCCTTAAAAAGTATGTTAGCCAACTTTTCTTCCCTGTCCCCTTATTTTACTTGCATTTCTTTGATTTGATAATGGGAAACAGAGAGTTTAAAGACCTTGTTTTTTGTCCAAATTGTGATTAACCTTTTGCAAGTCACCCATCATATATGGGTTGATATCCTCTTGACTCATTGTTACCAGTCACTGTATACAAGTATCTCCTGTCACTCCTTTTTATTAGGTTGATTGTGTCACTGAACATGTTGTAAAGATGTTTGTCCATACATTTGACAAGTATGAAACAGTTTTGTTTTAAGATTTTTATGCATCTCATCATTGTAGTCATTTTCCATGCTGTTATCCATATACCTCCTTTATCTCACACATTACATTTAAAGAATTTATGATAGTAATCTAAGAAATTGATTGTATTGGTTTTGATTTTGTTCATACTAATGTATATAGAGTAATTGGATATCAGATATCAGTTAACCCCTTTGTTAGCTACATTATACATGTTATGAATGAAGGATTTCATCTTGATCGTGATATGTGTAAGTAAGACCTGTGTGGGAGGTCTATGATCTGTATTTCATTGCATTTTTCATTACAGCCTCGTTAATTAGAAAAACTGCTAGCTTAGCAAAAGCTCAGTCTGTGGCCTCTTAGCTGTGTTATTTTTTTGTTAACCTTATAGACATATCTATTGGAAAAATAAGTAAGTTTAGTGCACATTGCACCCATGCATTTGTTTCAGACAGCAGTGAGTCATATCATTTTGGTAAGCCTGTCAACAGGCTTGAGTATTTAGCTTTTACCATTAACTATATCAGTCAGATTTTTGAGATCAACTGATTATTCTTTTGTTGTGATCATTAATTTATTTCTTTTATATCAGATTGTAAGCAAACTTAATGTACAATTCTCTTGTCAGCAATATTTTGGATAAGCATGAAAACCAGCATTTCCAATCAGTATTTTAGGGTGCTGGGGCCCTTTTGACTTACAAGTTGATGAGTTGCAGCTCATGATCACTGCATCAGTAATTATTTGGGAATCTCATCCAGACATCGGCAGCATAAAAAGAAATCTTATGAAAATTCTTTGAAAGCTACTCATTAGTAACATCTTAGGAAAAATAGGGAGCTGAACATATAGAATTCTTTATTCTTATGTAACCACTTCCTGCATTAGTGAGCACTAGGAAGAGACAAAGAAAAGGCCTAATTTGCCCACATCCACTCTCTAGCTGTCATTTATGATGCACTAAAACCAGAACCTGTTATCCACAACTAGGCCCCACAACCTTTCCGTGGTTTCTCCCTACCACTTTATATGCCCGGGTTCAGCCCATTGACAGCACATCATCCCCTGTATACCACTGTACCATAATACCATAAAATGTCCAGAATCTGGGAAAGCTTTCATCAGACTTCCAAGGTCTAAATGATCTATTCACAGAGCCAATCATGGACGGAGCCCCATCTCTTGTTATGGCAGTGTGCCTCCATAAGGCAAATTATTTTGCAGCTACCACCTCTAGTGTCTCTCTTATGTCTTCCCCATGAGTTCTTTCCTTCAGTAACATGACAGCCGGGGGTTCCTCTTTTACAGCAAGGTCATTCATCAGACACATTGAGAACAATTGTTGAAAGTTGATGTTTATCCTGCACATAACGTGCGTAGTGCTTTTTTTTCATACAGGTTCGCTATTTCCCTGACGAGGTAGTGCCAGGAACAGATGAAGAAATGGCCTCTGTCTGTCATATTCAAGAAATATGTTGTCTTTCCTTTTGTACCTGTCCTTTTCTTTCACATGTATTTCTTACATTTTATTATGGAAACAGAAGAGTTGAATGATGTATACTCTGCCAAAAACCCTCCTCCTAAATTTCTCCACCATTCCCCAGTGGGTTCTGTGTGTTAACTTCATTGTTATATCATGGCCATATAAGGTATGTTAGCTTTTTTTCAGTTTATAATAGGAATGAAAAGAATTGAAGACCTTTTCTGGCCATATTGTGATCAACTTTTTGCTAGTCACTCATTGCTCAAGAGTTAAGTGTTCTGGCCAAACTTGACAAGCATATTCTAGTTTTGGCCTAATGTAGGATGTGACTAGCTTGCTGAGTATTTCCTTGTCCATATCCTTGAATGCAAATGTAATACAGGATTTGCCAGCAGACAGTTTGTCTCCTGTACTACTCTCCTAAGTTGGGACAATAGTGACAGGGATGATGTCAACATACAGATTCTAGAAGTTTATTTCCTACAATATGATGTTCATATCAAGGCCTTATTTCACTGTATTCCATGCTTTTTCCAGTACTTGCAGTTACTCAGGTTGAATTTCATCCTTGTATCAGACCAACTTTGAAACTTGTCTAGGTTCCCTTGTAAGTTGATTCACTTCTTATATTTTAATTTCCTTGTGACCTTGGCATCATCCATATAGGTAGGAGTCCAGTCCTCTAGGTAAATCATTCACACAAATCAAGCAGAGCAATGGCCCCAGAACAGAACCTAGTAGTATGCCAATGGTAATTTCAACCTATTTTGAGAAACCTTTTTGTGAAATGTATACTGTTTTCCCTTCTACTAAGTTAATCTTATATCCAATGACATAGTCTCCCCTTTATCCATGCCTGAAGATGTGGCTTCTATACTAACATCCTGTGTGGTAAACAGTATCATGGTCTTTCTGATGTGTGGGTGTGTTGCTAGATTCTACCACATGAGTAATTATTCACTGGAAATTATAGCTTGTACTACTGTGCTTATGTGCTAGATATATTGGTATGTTGTTATGTAACTATGTACACTTGAGATTACAGAAAAATAGAAATGTACATCATGTTTTCATCTTCGTCATTTATTCAAGTGTTTTATTTTTTAGCTTGTGAATGAGATGTCATCAGCTGCTGGCCACCCCTGTGATGTAGACCCAGCCTTAGTTAATGTATTAAGATCACACAAAAATGGTAAGAAAGATGATGATTTTACTTGAGCTTGGATTAGTAGGTAATGTTTCAGTTAGAGATGCCATGGAGTGGGAATAACAAGGAACAAGGTAAAGTGTGAGCCAAGTGAGAAGTTAGGAAATATAAAAAGAATGTGTGTTAAGAGCTGTTTATTAAGTTAAGTCTGCAGCTTGATGTAAATCAGATCATTTTGTGGTTAAAGATAAGGAGATTAAGCAAGAATGAAAATGCTGGAAGGGAAAGCAAGAGATCTAGCTCATCTGTTACAGGAACCTGATGAAGTTTGAGCATCTGAGTGAAGTATGTGTCAATTAGTATGTGGCCACCCTTAGAGTCTAAAGTGAAGAAATTTTTGATTGTTTTCAAAACTTCCGGTAGATCTCCTTGATGTTTGCACTTTTTAAAGAAAAATAATTCTAGGTCTTTGAGTTATTCCCCATAAGGCATACATCTGAATTTTACTTTAGTTTTTCTTCATAGTTAACCAGGTTTGATGACCAAAATTGAACATCATTGTTCAGGTGAGGTCTGACTAAGGCATTGTAAAGGGTGTGCATTGTATTCTTAATTTTGTTGGTTATGATTTGAGGTGTGAATCATAGTATCTTGTAGGCTTCGTTGTTTGCAGCTGGTCATTGTTTTTTTATTTAAGGTTATCACTGATATTCAAGCCAGGAACTTTTACTTCATTAGTTTTTGTGAACATTTTGAAGAGCACGAAATATCCATTAGATAGAATGAATTGAATTAATGAGGTATATGGGTGGTGATATGCTGTCACTGGGCTGAACCAGGGCATTTAAAATGGCCAAGATAAATCATAGAGCAGTGTTTGAGGCTTGGCTGTGGGTAGTAGGCTATGATTTTGGTATAATATAGGACAGCTCTAGATTGGATGGGTGCAAATAACACCATTATTCAGTTCTTAAGATAGCTTCACTATGATGGGAGAGGTAGTTAGTTATGAAAAGAAAATTTGATTAATTAGAAAGATTTTTGGAAAGTTGTTGCTCTTTTTGGTACATGCTAAAGACCTCTGCTTGCTACCAAGAACTTGTGGTACTTTCGTAGGTTTTTATGGTAGGAATTGTGAATGGTTGAATTCAAATAAATATAGGATGCATCAGGTTTGTGTAATGTCACCTTGGTTGTTTAGTTTTTTCTGAATGGGGTATTACATGAGTTGAGAGTGATATGAGGTGTTTGTATGCTGCTGAACTATAAGTGAACACATTATTTCTTGTTAATGTATGCAAATGATGAAGTTCTGTTAGGTAAATTAGAGAAGTTAGATGGAATTGCCTCTCACTATCTAAACTGCTTTTTTTTTTCAGAGGTACCAGATGAAGAGTTTGTCACCACGTGTTTGCTGATGGTATTTGTTGCTGTATCCATTCCTAAATTAGCACGTATGGACAGTACAGTAAGTGATGAAAGGGCCAAAAGCCCTTTGTGATTCTTGCTTTTTATGAAGATTGAATATGGAGTTCTCTTATTCAGATAGAATGGACTGATAGGGAATTTTTTTATAAAGGATATCCCTCATTAGGAGATTGGATGCATAGAATATAAAACACAAATTGAATTTGCACAATGAGGTACAATATGAAAATAGTTAGTGGCTGGTGAAGGATGTATTCCAAATGGAAACAATTACCATAAAACAAAACAGTATCAAAATATTTTTTGATTGAGGGTTAATGTAAAGTCTTTCCAGTCATGTATTTTGGAGATTTAAACTCACTTAGGTTATGTATATATTCTGATGAGAGTATTCCACAAAATATGTAATGTTTTTGTTTTAAGCTTTTGGGGCCTTTGCCGATGGTGGCTCACTCTTTTCAATTTTTAACTTTCCATGTATTTTTATCCAACCCTTTCATTTTTTTGTGAGACTTTCTTGTTTTATACAATGATTAAGGCTTTTGGAACATTTGAAATTCTTTTTTGTTTGAAGATTAAATCTTCACATTATTTCATCACTGTGCTGTCATTAGTTACATAATTATTAAGTGCTGTATATCTGATACATTATTTATTCTATACTAATGTGTATATTTTGCAGAGTATGAGTAAAAACGTGGGAAGGAAAGGAGAGAAAAGAGAGCAAAGTAGAGGAGGGAATTATGTGGCAGAGATATGAGAGGGAGAGAGAGTAAAAAGAAAAGAACACTTTCTCACACAAACTTAACACAAATGAAGTGCAGAAACCTTTGGAAATAAACAGACTTCTTGACTTCTTGGGCAAGACAATTCATTTTTATGAAATGCGTCTACTGATCTCACAAACTGTGCCATTTCATTGAATCTGTGGTGGTTGAGAAGGTGGTTGCATGCACATTACATTTGATTAAGGGGGAGCTGTTTAGGTTTTGGAGTAGTAGAGGATATGCTTATTAGGTGTTTGCTGTAAAGGATTTGTGTGAGAGATACCTGGAGAAAGTGAATGTTATGTGGCATTTTATGATTTGGAGAAAGCTTATGATAGAGTTGACAAAGAGGCAGTGTAGAAGGAGATATGAATATATTAGGTATGTGGAAAGTTATTAAATGCTATGAGTAGTTTTTACCGGAACAATAAGGCATCTGTGCAGGTAGGTAGGGAAGAGAGTGAGTGATTCTCTTAGAAGGTGCTCTGCATTAAGGTGTGGTGCCACCTTGTTTGTTTAATTTGTTTTTGGGTAGGTTTGTGAAGGAGGTGAAGGCAAGGGTATACTGGGCATAGGTATCCTGGGAAGTGAAGCAGACTGTTTGAAGTTTGCATGGCTCTGTTGACAGACTCAAAAGAAAAACTGTGATGGGAAACAGGGTTATTAATAAGTATGAAGAAATTTTGATGACCATACATGAGCTGCATTCTTAGGAAATTTTTTCAAATTGTGAATTTAAACTTGCGATGCTAAAGTTTTAAAGTATATCAGTTTATATTTCAGTGCGAAAAAGGTATTAATGAAACTCAAACCTAGTAAAGGAAAATGAAATATTTTTTTGTTTCCATCTACTTTTCATGGAGATTCCCCCAAAATGTAAGTATGCAGTGAAGATATCCAATAGGGTGTCCACAGCTTTAGTGTTTTTTTTTTTTTTTTTTTTTTTTTTTTTTTTTTTTTTTTTTGT
>JAYMFT010024391.1:0-16288 GCA_038088735.1 Panulirus argus
TCTCTCTCTCTCTCTCTCTCTCTCTCTCTCTCTCTCTCTCTCTCTCTCTCTCTCTCTCTCTCTCTCTCTCATTTCTGTTCGTCGTTTCCCTCGTTAGCAAGGTAGCGCTAAGAACAGACAAACAATGGACCTCATTCACTCGCATATATATTTATGGCCTAACACTGCCTTCAGTGTACATTTACTAAATGATGACGATGACGATAAATAAGGACATGGAGAACGGGATTGTGCAAAGAAGTGGTAGGTTGTCGACAGCAGCCTCCCATTACAGACTTACCGTCTTGACTTAGTGTTTTTAATGGTGTTCCTCCGCATCAGCACTGTTGATCTCACCGTCTTATTGAAATTGGACTAGCTGGCTGTTCATGACATCATCCTACATGCACTGTGTGCATTCATTTTATATTTACCAGTTGTGATTTACTTCCTCAACTTGCCATTCCTCATATGAATAGTATAATATTCTTCAACGGCCAAGAAACTGCCTCGTAAATAGAAAGAACATTTCTCCGACTCTTAATACACAGATTGTTAATAATTTTCCTTTCAATGGCTGGCCATGCTGGGGGCTAGAGTCTGTGCCTGGGGCTCTAAGCATAAGAGAATCTCTTATTAATTAATCCAGTTTACTGATCGGGAGGATTACAGGTTTGCTTTATTTTGTGATGGTGCAGTTTTCATTTTGAAGCTGTATCGCTTAGGCTGGGAATTCAACACATACGTTTTCAACACAAAAAAGAAAAGATACTTAGATGTAGGACATATTTATTCAGCGAAGGAGCCATGTCCCACGAGGTGGGGTCAGGGGTTGCTAGCAAGTTGTGTCTCTGGCCCCCCTGTTCTTGACTGACGACGGGATGTGACCTTCGCATGACGTCCTCCGTGAGAAGAACGGAGAGAGAGAGAGAGAGAGAGGGGGGAGGGAGAAACGTCACTGTCGGATGACGTTATCACACATGAAATCTGGGTGCTGGTTCGACTTTGACGCCGCCGGCAGTAGCTTGTTGGCTCTGGTGCGTGGCTGGGATACCTCCTCCCAAAGGCGACATCGCGGTAGCCTTTCTCCCCTGACTTTTGAGATCAGCCACACCCATGTCAGGCATGGAATACCACCTCCCTTCCAGCCGAACAAGTGAAGTGATCTAATAATCGTGCACAGCAATGACCGCCCTGTGCTAACGTCGCCTTGAGAAACTGAAAGACTGCGGAGTTAGAAGCTATGCAAATCTCCCATCACAGGCCTGCATTAAAACACCGTTGGAAACCCGAATATCTGGGAACGACTGAAAATATCCAAGGCTGTAATTTCTAGAAGTCAAGACTCGAGTGGTATATCATGATTCACACTTTGAAAATTTTAGAAGGCATAATTCGCAAGATTAAATATAGTTTCGTGTAAAAGAATGTAAAATAATACCACTGAAGTTAGAAGGCGCTGAAAATACTGTAATTATTTAATGCATTGCTCACAACTTTTGGAAACTGAACTATCTCGAGGATTTTTTTCGGGGAAAAAAATAGGAACACAATTTCTTGCAAATTGTGGCAGACCAGATAGGAGTTGGTGGATACATAAGCCTAGCTAAGCATATAAAACGGTACGAGAGCTTGGTCGGCGAACGCGCTTTGAAAAAGAGAAAACAAAACAGCCACCGTAAGGCATACGAAAGTTAAAGTAACGTGAGACTATTGGTAAGGGGTGACTAGGTAACCAAATAGCTCCAAGTGAAGGAAAATATACCGATGCCTACCAGACGGCCAACATCTTAAAGTTCAGGTTGTAAAGGACACGCCACCAGGGGCGCGTGTATTGCAACCACGAAGGTGACGACGCGTGGGACAGGCCTGCAAAGGAGGGTTAAAGACAGCCTCATCAAGACCTGCTGGGTATGTGTGGCCCGTGGAAAATGCAAACCGAACCGTGGCTTTCCTTCCTTTCCACCGTCCCTGACGGTCCTTACCAGCAGGTAGGTATGCCACAGCTAGGCTAATAGGGACCCGTGCCGCAATACGTTTCTCATTAAAAGTGAATATATATATATATATATATATATATATATATATATATATATATATATATAGTCTGTCTTTTTAAAGAAAATCCCGGTTTCTTAGCTCTCTACTTTTACACATTCATTGCTATGAATGCGTAAAGTGGTAAATGATGAAGTATTTGTGTCTCGGAATGTTAGGTGTGCGGTTGTGGTGTTGGTGGGAGTGATTCATTCAGGCACACCCCCCATGACTAAGTCTGGCGCCCCGTGTAACATCTGGGGGTCCGTCATTCACTGAATTATCGACACGCCGTGACGTTTGACGCAGCTTGGGAAGCCTCAGGTGTTCGTAATGTCAACGAAAACTGCGATTTTGCGCCTTCGTATTTCTTTTCCTTTTTTCAGTCCATTCATGCGAATAAGCGAGACATATTTAACAATTTGTAGTTGCATTTTTCCCGCGCTTAGTACAGTTATCTCATTCTTTTTTAAATTTTACTGTCAAACATTAGACATTTAAATACTGGATGTAGAGTCGTCTGACAGTTATTGAGCGTTCCCATCTTTTAGGCAAGTATTTTGCCGCGGGTAAAAGCATTACCATTGACTCTGTTGCAGGTGATATATTTGACGATGTGTAGTCCCATTCACTTGCATATCTTAATTCTACTCTTACTGGCTTGTTGGGATGTTTTAGATTCTGCACATTATTTATGCTCTTCAGTTATATTAAGGATGTTCTATATAGCATATTTGAACTAGGAAATTAATGGTAAACGGAAAGAAAACAACATATTTAAATATAAGCTTTTACTGCAACAAGAATGAGTGAATTGGAGTAATATATAAAAGATATGGTCTGTGGAAGTGCTCGTTCACTATATATATATATATATATATATATATATATATATATATATATATATATATATATATGATAACCACGAGGGAAAAAGTAACACGGGAATCCCCGAGCTGTTTCGTATATTACATTGTCCGGGTAGGATTTGATACAGGAAAGCGCCCGGGACTTTCAATTTCATTTTTCCTCGTGGTCATCAAAAAGATACTTACATCACGCTCATCACTGTGATTTACCTGCACGTATAATGATATGCCGATAAATCACAGTGATACATATACGTATCTAAGCTCTTGCATGGCGTTGTGCTGGACTGGATTTAAGGACTGGGAGAAGGCACCGGGTCGACACCCCCTAGTGGCCCCTACAAAACAGGGGTCCACACAGAAATTTCCATTTAAAAATCTCGTAATATTCGAAGGAATAGGTCCATTTGAATCACATATCATGGCCTGTAACATCACTAGATGTTGGTTGGTCATCGTTTAGCTATGAGCAGCGAGTAAAATGTTTATACAAGCATTTGAATATGATAATATCTTAAGGGTAGATTCTCTTACGCTGTTTGCGATATGTGAAACTTCTAATCGTGAAACGTATTCTGCTCACTTGAGTAATGAGTGTGGATGATATAATGCATTAATTTTAATTCCGAATACAAGGTAACAAAATGTTTTCCTCTGTAGAAAGCAAATAAACTCATTTTATATGTGATTCATGTGTAGGGTTTTTCTGAACCATGTGCAATCCATTAAAATAAATTTCATTCATTTGACAAATTTTGATGGCAACTCAAGTCGCTCTAACCCTGACGCTGAATAACCTCGCCCGCGTTTGCCCGGCGCTGGCAGTAATGCAGACGAGCGGGCACAGGCAGCTGAGCGAAATATGCTGTAACGCATGTAATATTTCGTGTTACGAAGAGCAAGTGAGGACGAGGATTTTCGCTTTAAAGCTGG
The DNA here is from genome assembly GCA_038088735.1 of Panulirus argus. Classification (NCBI taxonomy): domain Eukaryota; kingdom Metazoa; phylum Arthropoda; class Malacostraca; order Decapoda; family Palinuridae; genus Panulirus; species Panulirus argus. The sequence continues at coordinate 3,819 of JAYMFT010024391.1, forward strand.
AAATATGTTGTATTTGGATAAACAAAAATAAGTGCTCGGAGCCTGGGTCCCTCTTCGGTCGACGGAGCCACAATAGTCGCTGATTGGGTTGCAGGAGTCCAGCACTGGTATATTACGTGTAAAAGGTGCAGTTTCTGGACACTTCCGATTCCCAGTGGCATCCAACGTAGAGTTCGGTTGGGTATAGAGACACCGTGGACTGGAAATACGAGTTCCTGTATAGTCTGTCGCATAATGAACTGAAACCCACTAGGGAGCCAAGTTTTTAGCTATTAATAATATTATTGGATTTTAGGGTCCTCTTTTTTTTTTTCATGGCATGGGCAACAGCGCCCTCCAACCGAAGCCATGCTAGTCGTAAAGGTAAAATTATGAGTTTAGTAAAAAACAAACCACAGGGGATTGATGTCATTGATCATCGGAGGTTCGTTTGTTGGTGGATATGATTTAGACTTACTTTTCCCAATATTACCACGATTATGCTTGAAGTGTTTGTATATCTTTGATATTATCTTTGCATAATTCATGCCTATTGAGTATGTATTTGGAGTTTATATATGGTGATTAGGAAAAGCGTTGCGAGTGAACTACAGCATTTGTTTTCATTTTCCTCGGCAGATTGACTACCCGGACGTGCAGCTGATGCGTCCAGGGCAGAGGGGTTCGTGCAACACCATGAACCTGGAGAAGCTGATGGCTCTGGAGCAGGACGAGATCACCATCAGGCCGGGGGGTCGTGGGGCGCCTCCCCCTCCACCCGGCCATCACCACCACCACCAGTTCGACGCCGAACATCACCTCCACGCCCAGCACCACCATTCTCACCACGACCCTTACCTTCCCGACCTGGTTGGGAGCGCCATCCTACGCGGCGCCCGCAGCCGGGGTAGCGTAGGATCCTCCGTGCGGGACGGCTCAGACACCTCCAGTGCTTATTCGGGCTCGGACACCATGTGCCACTCACTGCAGTCCTCCCTCGAGCCGGATGACGTCGATCTGTCTGGTCTGACGGAGAGCGCAGTGGACTCCGATGAAGAGGATTTAGCCGAGAGTATGGAGGTAAGTCTACTAGCAACTCTTTGATGTACTGGAAGTTCTATATAGGACCTACGAGGAAGAATACTGACAGCTTTCAGACTCCTTAGTATTTACTGGTAATTGTCCATCTTAAGTGGGTATGACTCTGGGTAGTTTATATAAAACCTAGTTGTGATTTTAATATTATATGCTCTTATTTCTCTGCTATGTTCTTAATCTCGTAATACTCTCATTTTTTTTTCCTCCAAGGTTATTACGCGACAGAAATGGCAAGTGTGATATTAAGAAGGGTTGCTTGATTTTCAAATGGTAGTTTGTTTATTGGAAAAAGGAATTTAAGTGGGAAAGTTTAGCAATTTGCCTTCTTTTGTATGAAAATTGGAAAGTGATGACAAAATCATGTAGTTAGATTTTGTCTTGTATACACTAGGAATGGTCTGCGGTTTGTAGCTAGTTTTTAGAATAGTTAATACCCACTTGCCACGTGGTATTTCAGTGTGACTTGAAAAGCCTTGGTAAACATAAAGTTTATGTATATCATATTACTAGAATTCATAATTTTGGAACAGACCAAATTATAACCCCGAAGTTCACAACGAAATATCCGTTAAATAAACACATGTACAGAAAGAAAGGGCTCTTATCCACATTTCCTGTTTTTGTGTCTTTCCAGTTTGTGTGAAAAGAAATTTTTTTTTTTGTGCAATGTTTTCTGAGTAGTCTCCCTTGTAATAACACGTTGCCTGTCATAATTAGACTGCATTGGTATTACCGTAAGACATTGTCCTAGTTGTTTTGTACAATTTGTTTGAATTCCCAGTTCTTTAAAGTAGACACATTAAGAAAGCAAATGAACGTAGTTAACAAACATTCACGTGAAATCTTTCTGTAAAAGAGCAGGTATGATCATTTTTCAAATGCATGCATGATATTGCCGAATCAGTGATATTATGATTCACTTGTCTCACGTGCAGCATTTATTCATGCCTTATATTAGATATGCTTACCCTGGCTTGATATAGGCTAAATTTTGATAACGGATTGTCATCATAAATTTAGTATTTCCATGTTACCCACCTTTACTAGACCTCACGGGTGGTTTTCTCTCGAGGTCAGAAAGAAACCTTTTACTTTTTTTTTGTCATAAGTCAAGGTTGGTGTAACCCAGCCAAGAACGGCTTCTGTAATGACTGCGACCTTGTGGTTAGTGTATTATGTCCCGCTCTCGGTAACTATGTTTCTATTCAGTGTTCTGTGGATGACGCCACTGACTCGTAGTCACAAGACAACTCGGAATATTTTTCTAAATTTATCTTATCCTTTGTAACATGATTTAGACTAGGCAGTAAAATTTATGAGGGGAGAAAGAAGATAACGTTAATGAATATCCGCTGAAAAAAAATATTTATATCCCTAAGCCCAGCGGAAATCTGAGAAGGAGAGTGTTAAAACAGTCAAACCAGTTAACCTTCTCAGCGTAACCAAGAGATGGGCGAGAACCCGAATATTTTGAACAAGGACTTAGGGCATTAGTGAGAGTGAAGTTTTCGAATTGTCAATTCCTTATGCTGAAGAATATCCCGGTCGCTCCATTCATCCTTTTATATGTAACAATTAACACTTTGTTAAAAGTATTGTGAAATCCGGTCAAGTGGTTTTTGTGTGGTGAAGTTTTGAGGTAGTCAGAGGAATAATTGCTTGGACGAAGCATCGAAATCAAATTTGACCTAACTTAGATAAAGCTGCTTCACATTTGCTGAGGTGGCCTGAAGTTATTGGCTAGTATCTGAGTGACTTGGGTGGGTGGGCGGAGCCTGTAACGTCATTAGCTAAGCGTGATACCTTTATTTTAACAAGGGAAACAGGGAATTGGTGATATTTACTCTCACATCTCTTAGTAATTTCTCATTTATAATAGTAGATTTACTCTGGCCGCGGTGATCATAGAGGTAAGTTGTATTAGTTTAGAATATTTTGTTTGTTTTGCGTTCATTTCTTTGGATACATTAGAGGATCTTAAAATTTTATCATTGTTGGAAAAATAAAACAGTTTAGCCAAAACGACGAAATAAACTGCAAGATCATAGCTAATCTTGTCCTGCTTAGGGAAGGTGACAACCCAAGCTTTGTCAACGCAGGATCCGAATGTGTCATGAGTCTGAATGACTCAGAAGCAGTTTTGTTTCTCAGTTGTTGAAGTGTCGAGGGGGACTTGTTAGTGATCGGCAATTTTTATCAGGCTCTATGTAAATGAGGTATATTAATTTATTCTCTCATTTATAGGCAGTTGTCTTAGGGTGAGTGATCGTATTGTAAGGCCCAAGGGTTTGATCGTTCAGAAATGTTTGAGATGTCTCGTTGTCATTTGGCTGAGGCATACGTTGTAATGAATGATTCGATTAGAGATTTTTGTCACTGATGTGTATTTTTAATCATATTAAGTCTGCGTAAGTGCAAGTAAATGTATTGGACAAACCTGTGGAATACATTTTCAGTGTTCTTGTTAGTTTTGGACTAATGTATTTCACAGGCTTCACATATATCCAGATTTTATGGGTGGGGAATAAGCCTTTCATTTTGACAGGCCTTCTACTTTTCCGTACACTTTAATCGTAGGTCTTACTGTTTATAAACGGAAACACACTACTCCCACAGAGTCTGGCGGTGCGCGACGCAGTGCGAGAGTGTTTGGAGAAGGACCCCAGCGAGCGGACGGAAGACGACATAAAAGTGCTGCTCGAGTTTACCCAGCGTCTGCGAGCCTTCTCCAACATGACGCTAGCAGTCAGGAAGGCCATGTGCGCGGCCATGGTAGGTCGCATTAGTTGCTGTGGCTTTTCATTTCTTACTGTTCCTTATTCTTTTTATCTCTAAAATCGTTTTTCTTTTTTATGCTCACCATCCGTTCCCCCATCATGCGTAAAAAGAAAGAAAAAAAAAAAAGATAGAGGCTGATGAGTGTAGAACTCCTTCACTGTATTGTACTAATAGGCAGCTAATTGATCACACACACACACACACACACACACACACACACACACAGCATGCAGAAGTTTGAAAAGATTATGTGATATTACAAATGTTCTAGAGATGGGACCCCCACAATTGTAAAGCTTCCTCTCCTTATAGTATGAATAGGTGATTACATACACGTACACAAACGGGCTTGCTTAGTATTATGTTTAGCATTATTGACAATGAGTATGTACGGGCCCGCATGGGTTTGCATCCTGTGAGTGCAGCAGTCGGCCCACACCCAACCCAGTGTTCATAAATACCCCCTCATCTCCCACCCCTTTAGGGCTGGTCGATAAATGGGTATCTAGCTTAGGCCTAAGTTGGTATGTGTGTGTACTCACATATAGGAAAGAGTAAGACAGAGTACATATGCACAAGGTTAAGAGACGGGGCAACTCGAGTGTAAAACTCTCTTCCCGGAACATACAAATAATTATCATACACAAGCCTGCCACTGTAGCAAAAGAGTAAAATTCTCGCACTCTCGCTCTTTAAAGAAAAGAATATAGAAGCAATTCACAATCATAGTTTATACCTGGCAGATCTTGAACACCAAAGATTTTAAAGAAGGGAAGGATGCAGTAAATATTTAAGCATCGCGGCAAATAGGCCAAAAGAATAAAGATATAAATCTTTAAGCATTTAAAAAGGGAATACACCGAGTTAAAATGTCTGGAGTAATACCGGGGATTATACCAAAAAGAAAAAATTATATAGTGCCCGACAAAAAAGGAATGAAAAATGGAAAGATTATTATAATGCAAAGCCAGAAGAGGTAATAAGCACACATAGCATGATTACAAAAAATTAAAAAAAAAAAATTGGCTCATGGTTAAAGTTGCTTCTTAGGATTTTGGGTTAACCTTACCACTCTGGTAAAAAAAAAAGGGGGGGGGGCTGTTGATAAGTAGGTATCTCGCGCTTTATCACACTCATTGAGCAGCATTTTTGCATACTTTTTCTTTGCCAACTCTTCTTGTCAAAAGGCCATCATAAGTACTTGTAGGATGGTAGTTTATATATATCTTGTCTGTCGTTTTCTTTTTTATTTATTATTTTTGAATTCATTAAATGCTACTTAGTCACATCAGTTTGGGGGTCATTGCATTTGATATTCAAAGTATAGTATATACAGTTAAATAAGATGATAATGATTATTAGACAACTGGGATTTGAACATGTTTTTCTGTAAGTTGAGAGATAAGACTGGTTGTATTGTAATATTTTGAGTGCCTTTGTTCTTTGTTGTAAGGGCAAAAGTAAAATAAGGCTCTGTTTGTGCTTGATGATGCTTTGCAGATGCTATTGCTGTTCATTTTGATTGTGTGCACATTCTTACAGTGCTCTGTTTTTCCTTTTCAGGTTTTTGCAGTGGTGGAAGAAGCCGGTACCGTTCTCATGAATAATGGAGAGGAGCTGGACTCGTGGAGTGTCATTATCAATGGGCATGTTGAAGTGTCCCAGCCTGATGGTTCTGTTCATGAGCTTCATCTGGGAGACAGGTAATACAAAGACCACAGAATGCAAGGGTGTTGCATTCTGTTACTCGTAGAATCACTTCACATGTCTGAGATTCTTAGAATATGCAATTTATAATGTTAATGATTCACACACAGTGCAGTATGTACTCAGAAGTTTTGGCAGGGCATTGTTTCTTTAGATGAATTTTAACCAATCAGATTTTTCTTGTATTTCAAACAGACAAATGCCAGTAACCTTGGTGTAGACAGTTTTTGCATGCAGATTTTTCTTTGCAGTTTTCCCAAGAGAAAAAATGTCATGACCAAAAACTCCTCTTCCGCCAGCTTTGGCATCACCCCAACGATGGAGAAACTCTACCACCAGGGTACCATGCGCTCAAAAGTGGATGACTGCCAGTTCGTGTGCATCCGTCAGACTGACTACTACCGCATCTTACATCAGTCAGAAGAAAACATTCGTCGTCATGAGGAAAATGGAGTGTTGGTCCTAGTGACTGAACAGAGACCAATAGATGCAGGCAACCGGAAAGGCAATATTGTCATTAAGGTATGATATCATTAACACCATTGTATTTTTTTTTTCATGCTTGAGGCACATAAAGTTGAAATCATTAGTAAATGTTAATGTAATACGTATAGTACATTGATTACTTATATTATTTTGGTGAATTGGTCATGGTAAATCCTATAGTTGGAGTTAGATACATTAGCAAGAAATGCACGATACTACTAAACTTTATCCACCTGTTGAACCAGATGATATTTTGGAATATGATACACAGTATGTTAATCGTGGGTTATCAATCCAATATGATATTTTCGTCTGTAACAAGGAGGGTTCAAACTGAATGATTTTAACTGTTAGGGGCACTGCATACCTCAGCAGAATCATCCATACTATAATAGCACCCAACATACATGTTCTCTCACTATGTCTAAACTATCATTATTCCCCACTAGTTCCCATTTCATTCATTAATACCTTCTTCAGTCAGTGTTTCTCTATTTCTTCTTTGTCCTTGCCCATACAGTTTTAACATTTCATTCTATACTGTATGATTCCATTTTATTATACCATATATTCTTAAAACTTTGTTCTTCCTAATTGTGTAAGTTCAAAGTTCCACATCAGCCTCAACAGAAATGTCTCAGCTTTCATTCACTTGTTGAAAGGACTTTCTATCTTGCTCAGCGCCGGATTAACACACAAACCACCTAGGCCCAGGCCATACTGGGGGCCCCACCAACACGCATGTGTATTGAATTATGAATAATATAACTAGCAGCATAGAGGCTAGAGTGAATTGTTATTGTTATAGTTTTTTATTATTTTTTCATTTATAATTGACCTAGGATGCTTTTCTAGAAAGGGCCCTGATGTTTCTCCCATACCCTATTCCAGGAGATCCTGCAGTGTCAAAGCTGCACTACTTTTAGTAGTAGGAAATTGATGGACTCATTTTAAGTTGAAGTTCTTCAATACAAGACAAAACTCCCTTTCATTCTCAGATGATGATGCAGCCACATGCAAGCTGACTTTTCTCTTGCGGTGAAACCACAAGCAGGCAAAGTCCGGCAACACCTTATATTATTTTATTGTATGATAATAGAAATAGTCATTTTGTCGATTTTTTCCTTTTTGTCTGATGGGGCCCCAAATATTACTAGGGCCCAGGGCCCCGCTAAACCTTAATCCGGCCCTGATGTCAGTTTCAAATTTTCATTAAAATAATTAACAATTTCTGAAACTGAATCCAGGATCAATTATTTCTTATAGTAGTTTGAAGATTGGGGCAAGGAATTCCAGAGTCATTTGACTTGTTGCTGTTGTAAAGACTGTTGTTTGCATTTTAATAGGTTGTATACTGTATTCGGATTTAATTTTCATCTCGGTTATGTACTAATATTATTCTTTACCTATAACTCACAATCATGTCAAAAAAGGAAAGATTTAACCAGTTAACCAAGGAGGTTTTTATATTTAATCTCTAATGGAATTCCTTCAAATGGAACTGTATTCATATTGCATTGATTAGGACAGAACTTTAAACAGACATCTGAATTCTTATGACATGACTTCATGGAAAATTTATTTTAAGGTGCCATATCAAGAACCAACAAGAATATGATATTCATTCTCCAGTGCATGAACACATAATTGAACCCTACTTTTAGGGCTAATGGAAAGCCATGACCATGTGTGACATGGGAGTTGATCATGTAAAACAGAGTTTTTGCTCACCATGATAGCCTTATGTATAAGAACTTAATTGACTTGTTAAATCTCATACTGAAAATCAGCCAATGAGATTTGAAAAGAGATAGTTATATAGGACATCCAGAAATGAAGTTGCCTTCACTAGTGTCTCTAATTCCTTTATCAGTAAATTTTTCTTGGATATTCATTTTTGTAAAAGGCTCATCATGTTGATCAGCAGTCTGTTAGAATTAGATTGAAGTGATTGGCTATAATTTTAAACTAATTCTTGAAAATTTACTGCTATGACTCCTCTGAAAGATAAAATTTTCATTATTGGTAGTCATAGTAAAACTTGATGTCTTAATTAGCATTCATCATCTAGTTCATTCACCGAATGTTCATATTCAAACTCACTCAAGCAAGCCTTTCTTGCCCTTCTATGAAATCTCATAAATGTAGATTTATGCATATTAACTCTCAGATTCCCTCTTTCATACACAATACTAAAATTGGTCTCCAGCCTCTTTAGTTTCTCACTCAAGACTCTTACCAGGAGCATGTATATCATCTGCAAACGGCATCTGACTCACGTGACCTTGAACATTCTGTAGATTCGCCCTTATCTCTTAGACCCTCTGAATTACCTTTCTCAGCCATGGTGACATTACAAATAGAGGAATAAAGAACAATGTTTTGAACTCGAAATCAACTAAAGACAATGCAGAATCATTAAGCCAAGTAATTCCTGGAAAAATAACAAAAATGCATAAGACATACTTTAATGCCTTGCAAGGTAGTTGAAACAATTATTTAATGTGATACTTGGTGATCTAAGAAATGTAAATGGAGTGACTCCAGAACATTCAGAATAAGATTAAACTCACAGTTGAAGACAAAACTGGATGATCTAGAACAGATAACTGTATCAGAGGAGTGACTGCTGAAAAATATAGCATTATACAACAAGCAAAACAATGAGGGTATTGCATGAGGCAGTTGAGAGTACAAGTCAGTTGGTTAGTGCACTGCAATGCTAGATCTCTTAGTATCTAATTGTGAGTAGGTAGGAACTCTCTGGATTGTATCACCTTGAAAGAACAAAAAGATATAATCTATGCATGACAACAAATTAAAAAAAGATATGAAATTGGATTGAACAGGAAAAACCTCTCAACAAGGAAAATTTACTTAGAACAAGCTAAAAGCTTGAGACATAGCTTGATACTTATTAAGAAAAGAATTTTGGGTTTAAAAAGATAATACAGCATATATGTCAGTTGACAGTAAAGACAATGTCATTCAGTATTAAAACTAATAAATATTAAAAAAAGTATGTTTTCTTGTAAAGAGATGACTCTTGATAAATTTCCAAGTATGTATAGGTAATACAAATATTGATGCATTTTGCTGTTTCCAGTAACAATAATGAATTTAATACACTAATAAAATGGTATGAATATAGTAGTAAGTTTAAAGTTGAAAAGATGACAAGAAGAATGGTTAATGAATTTAATACACTAATGAATGTTTTGAATATGTACTAAGTTTAAAATTGAGGGGATGAAAAGAAGAATAGTTTACACATATTAAAGAAAATGACATGGATCCAAAAGGTAATTAGACATGTAGAATAGAAAGCATACATAGCCATACTGTCAGATAGCAAAGACAAAATGTGTGCATTGCTCATTCAAAAAATGAAACTGTCTTCCTAGCATATGTAGGAAATGTAAAATGTGTTATGAAATGAACAGAGATATTATACCTGAAACAAAATTTGTAGATTGTAGACACAGAAAGTATGACTGTCGGTTAGAGGAAACATATGGTGAAGACATTTGATGTTTATTGCATTGTAATACATGCTCATAGATAAAAGGAGACAAGGACTTTGAAGATTTAGCAAGCATTAAAGCCCTGAAATGCAAGCTAATTGTTTTGGTAAAATATATTCATCTAATAAACAGCACACTTGTACTAACATAATCATCCAGTTTGAAGAGAAAATACTAAAAAGAAAAAACATACAATTCCTTCCTTATTAGTCCTGAGCATATTCTAGCTAAGAATTTTTAAACAGTAAGTAGTAAAGTACCATATTTTCAAAAATTGATACATTTACTAGATATTTTGATTTAACTTTATGTATACTTAATCAAATTAAATAAAAAAAGATGAGTTCTCGAGCACTTCAGTACAAAATGTGTAAAGGAAGGAGTTTGTATCTACAGTACGTAGATATAAAAGATATAGGACTTAAATAAAACAAAACCTTAGTCAAACTATTACATACAGATAGGTACTCTAACACTGTAGCTAGATGGGATATATAGATAGTTAGGCACCAGATGTGGGACTAACAGTTTTGTAGTTGGTGGTCATGAGGCAATGAGGAGTACAATACAATGTCTGCATATGGCAAGTGTAGGATAACGTTCCTCTCTATTACAGTATAGTACAGTTTTGATTTTCTATGAGACACTGATTTTGTGCAGCAAATTGATAGCTGCATGAATGTATGCTTCACTCAGAGTCGAATTCTTTCTCTCTATCCATAAGAGCTGCATACAGCTTTTTACCTTTACCTGTATACTTTTCCAATCATTTTCTCCATAGAAATCTGCACATCCCTTACCTTTCCTAAACCCCATTGCTGCTCACTTAATCTGCATTCAGTCACTTCCATCACTCAGTGAATCATCACTCTTGTATACACTTTTCATGGAATACTTAGAATACTTATTCCCCTATAATTGTTACATACATCCTTTGCACCTTTTCCTTTGAATAAAGGAACAATAATATCTTTCACCCAGTCCTTATGTGCAACCATTTGTTTCCTGCTAAATTACGTATCAAATGCATCCACTTTATCAAACTTTCTCCTCCTTATTTCAACATTTCATCTGTAATCCCATCCACTTCACGGTGTGTTTTTACCATCCATGCTGATTTGTATCCTATCTGGTAACATCTATTGAAGCAAAATCTTCAAATTGGCACCCCTTGAAAATTCCTATATGACATTAACAGTTCTATCCCTAAACATCTTACCATCACATTCATAGAGATCCAATTTTGCTTGGAATTCCACATGATCATTAGACTTTTATTATAGCCATTGCTCACAGCCACTGCTTATTGCTAAAGCTCACTACTTTGTTCATGATAAGATGGTTCACCACATTGTGTTCTTGTATGTGATGGCTTGGCATATGTAGCTCTTCCTGAAGTCCAGATTAATAATGAAATCCTTGACCCTTGTTGTTAATACCATCTCTTCAGCTTCTTCTTACTGTAAAGCTTTTTGAAATGAAAAATTATACCATGGTGAAGCATTTGGAGAAAGAACATGATACTGGCAGGTAGAGACGCAAGTCTGAAGTTTCTGAGTATGTCATTGAACCATTTAGGGTGGCCAGAGGCTATTTATAGGAATAGAATGCCTGAATGATAGATTCTTCTCCTATAGGTGAATCATCACCTTGAAAATGAACTCATTTTCATATTCACAATTCACGAGGCAGCACTGCAGTCAAGCACATGTTTTTATTTTTGTATCAGACAACATGTTCTTCAAAACTCCTTTAAGCATACTAAGATTTACAGAATTATAGATGAGACCAGGACAAAGTTTATACAAACCAATAGCATGATTTACAGAATTATAGATGAGACCAGGACAAAGTTTATACAAACCAGTAGCATAACTGAAGAAATATTTGGCATTTGGTCCTTCCTAGTCTATAAGAGTGGACTTCTAGTTGGGCATATTCTTCCAAAATAGTTTTATCTCATCTATACTGAAAATATGGTTGGGTTAACCCAAACCCCCTACCCTCCTTGGAAATCTTGAACTTGCAGAATCTGTATTTCTGCGTTGAATGCCTCTTAGTGAGTCAACATAATGACCACGCCGCTGCCTCTTGTATTTGGTATTAAGTTTTTTCTGCTACCTCTTGACAATAAGGGATATATTTTTTCAACATGGTACTCACTGTGCACACTTGTAGGTTATTATTTCAGTGAAACTGATCCATAGTATTAAATAACAGAGCTTTCTCCACCTGTTACATCTATAGGATTTTCAGTAAGCTTCCAGTCCTCATCCAAAGAACTGATGTGAACCATCTTCATTTGTTTTCACTTGTTTTTTTAATTTCCTCACTATGCTTCATATAGCCCTGTCATGAACTGCACTTTTAACTGACTGTCTAATCTTTAGGATGTCAAGCAGAAATTTTTCTCTTCTTCATATAAGTTTCCCCTTGTCCTTAGCAGGTCCTACTACTTTCTTGCTCATTTTGTTGGTATTGTCTTTGTGATACAGTAATGCTCACGGAAATAATCTTTACACAAAAGAAGTGGATATAGCTGCACAAGCACATGTGCTAAGAATTTAGTGTTTAAAGATCTCTGTTTAATGCAGGTAAAACTTTACAAGAATTTGATTGAACTGTATTTTTTTACATTTCGTGATGTGTCATCGACACATCTTGTATAGGTCATATGTGAAACTTTGGGAGAGTATTCAGACTTGAATAACACGCCTTAGTATCAGTAAGTTTACTGCAAGTCATTGAATACATGATACTGATATCACTTGAACTTTTGCAAGTCTGCTGTATATGTGTGCGTGTGTGTGTGTGTGTGCATGTGTGTTTTTTTTTTGTGAGTACCTTCATATGTATATGTTTTTGTTTGTATATATATGTATTTTTTTCTATATATAT
>JAYMFT010024402.1:0-16287 GCA_038088735.1 Panulirus argus
CCTCTTGACCTCCTGCCGTTTTCTCTTATACATCTCCCAGTCATTTGCACTCCTTCCTTGTAAGTATCGTCCAAACGGCTCTCTTTTCTCTTTCACTAACAACTTTACTTCTTCATCCCACCAATCACTACCCTTTCTAATCTGCCCACTTCCCAGTAACATTCAATTACGGGATACTATGACGTTATACATATACATATGTGCGCCCATATTCACTACATTTAAAATCATACATTAACTACTGGCCGGTATTTTCATCATAACCATACTTTTGTCTCTCCCAGGATAACCATCTTTACTATAAATTCTCAGGGGGTAGTAGGGAGCAGGGATGTAGAATTCGTAAATATTTTCCCTATCTTTTTCCCCCGTTTCTTAATTCTCTCTATTTTTCAGTTAAGGCCTGGCCTTGATGTGGACTTTTGTCCGTGACTGGAGAGAGAGAGAGAGAGAGAGAGAGAGAGAGAGAGAGAGGAGACGGTGACGATAAATCATCTGGTGTTGTCATATCATGACCTGGAAATGAGAGAGACACGGTAGTGGGACGTGGGTGCCACTGAGGATGCTCAGGTGGGAGGAATGTTGTACTGGGGGGAACTGGAAGGGATAATGATGATGTCAAGACGAGGCCAAGTGCCACTGGGGCGCCACTGGGGATGCTGAGGCGAGTTGTGGTACAAGAGGTGGTGGGGAGGGTGTTTTAAGATGAGGCCCTTATACCACTGGGATGCTAAGGCCCAAGCGCCACTGGGGTGCCACTGGAGATGCTGAAGCGAATTGTGGTACAAGGAGGTGAGGGTGTTAAGATGAGGCCATTTGCCACTGGGGTGCCACTGGTGATGCTGAGGCGAGGTTTGATACAAGGGGTGGGGAAGAAGTGTTAAAATGAGGTCCTTATTCCACTGGGGTGTTACTGGAGTGCCAGTGGGATGACATGGTCGTGGAAACGTGTGCATTTCAGGGAGGGAACTACCTTAGCTGTGTCCGGCCAGGGAGAGAATATTTTAAGAGCTGCTCTACTAGGGAGAGGTGTGTGTGTGTGTGGAAGAGAGAGGCACCCAGGAGGGAGAGGAAAAATTGGAGTGGTGGTGGAGGAGGGAGATGTTGGTGAAGATCGTGCCATAAGAAAGGAGAAACGTTGGAGACTGACAACGTCTTGAAGAGAGATATGGCCGATAAGATTAAATCTCGAAAGAAAAAATAATATATATATATATATATATATATATATATATATATATGGATTTTTATTTTTTTTTGGGGGGGAAAGACGTCTGATAAAGACATGCTGGGGAAGAAATGATGTCTGGAAGAGACGTGTTGGGAAAAAAAAGAAAAAAGGTTGAAAGAAATAGGCAATTGTAAGGGAAATGTGGAAAAAAAAAAAATATCTGGATGAGAAATCGTCATTTGGCAAGTCTGTAGTGGGGCAAGGGGGTCAAGTTTTGAAGTTAGCCTGGGAGAGTTGATAAGTCGGACCGCTTTCGACTTGTTCTCTTGTCTTTTGCACATTATTTACCTCCTTCCAAATTATCTTTGTATTCTCCCTAAAGTCAAATGATACTCTCTCACTCCAACTCTCATATGCCGTCTTTTTCAACCCTTGCACCGCACTTTTGGCCTCCTGCGGCTTTCTCTTATACACCTCCCAGTCATTTGCACTCCTTCCTTGTAAGTCCCGTTCAAACGTCTCTCTTTTCTCTTTGACTACCAACTTTACTTTTTCATCCCACCACTCACTACCCTTTCTAATCTTCCCACTTCCCAGTGACAGTTAGCTAAGCGATACTACAACGCCATACATCTACATATGTGCGTCCATCTTCACTACAGTTGAAATCATATATTAACTACAAGCCGATATTTGCATCATATCTTTACTTTTGTCTCTCCCAGGATAACCATGTTTACTTTTAATGTCAAAAGGGATATCAAAACCATCAACATTCAGCAGTGCATAGATTTCAGCACGGCAATGAAGATTTTAAGCGTGCTTTGTATTGTGCTGGTCTTCCAGCGCTGCTTATGCTTCAAGGCCTATGGGGATGACTCCGAGGATCTCGAGAAGTTGTTCTACCTCGGCAAGCACATGGGTGGCGAGTACTAGGAGAGTGACCCCAGTCTACACGGAGGGCCGTCCGCCACTGCCTCCTGTCCTGACCCGGGCCTGAGTACATTGGCGGAGTCGGGCTTGGACCTCCAGCTGAAGACTTCAGCCGGTGAAACTTGCACGTGCTTTAATGAGGAGGACCTGCTCCGGGAGTTTGATCAGGTGCTTGACGAGTATGAAAGCAAGATCGAGGAAAAAGATAACCATTTCAGGATGAAACTGGAAGCGGCAGACCGAGACATGAAGGCATTTCACGCCTTAGTTAATCAAACGATAGCGAATCTGACGGAGGAGTCAAAAGTGCTCCATTTGCAGAACGACGAGCTCAGTCTCGACAACGATGAGCTCCGTCGTGATAAAGAAAGGCTTCAACTGCAGATGGAACAACTAGACCAAGAGCATCGTCGGGAGAAGGAAGGGCTGTGGAAAGAGCTTCGTCAAAAGGAACAGCTTAATCTAGAGATGGAAGGGCTCAAAGATGAGCACCGACGGGAGAAGGAAGTACTTAATCTAGAGATGGAACTGCTCAAAGAAGAGCACCGTTGGGAGAAGGAAAAGCTTGGTCTGGAGATGGAAGGGCTCAAAGGATAGCACCGACGGGAGAAGGTAGAGCTGTAGGAAGAGCTTCGTGAGAAGGAACTGCTTAATCTACAGATGGAAGTGCTCAAGGTATAGCAACGTCAGGAGAAGGAAAAGCTTGATCTGGAGTTGGAAGGGCTGAGGGAAAGGCTGTGGGAAGAGCTTCGTCAGAAGGAACAGCTTAATCTGGAGATGGAGGGGCTCAAGGAAGAGCACCGACGGGAGAAGGAAGTGCTTAATCTAGAGAAGGAAGGGTTCAAGGAAGAGCACCGTTAGGAGAAGGAAAAGCTTGATCTGGAGATGGAAGGGCTCAAGGAAGAGCACCTTCGGGAGAAGGAAGGGCTGTTTGAAGAGCTTCGTCAGAAGGAAGTGCTTAATTTAGAGATGGAACTGCTCAGAGAAGAGCACCGTTGGGAGAAGGAAAAGCTTGATCTGGAGATGGAAGGGCTCAGGGAAGAGCACCGTCGTGAAAAGGAACAACTAATAATCACCTTCGCGATTGCTCTGTTTGTGGTTTTCCTCTGTCTGTGGCTGAGGTTCCGCATGAGGAGCCAGGTCGAGCAAAATCTGTTGAGATTATCATCCCAGAGAGAGGATGGTGATGAGGATACTGAGGAAGATGGATGGTTACCTCTTGATACTCCTCATGTTCCAGAGCTAGATGGTCAAGATACGATTGTCTCTGCTGATGAGACTTCGCTCAGTATGTGGCAGAGGTTCCCCGGCCAGGTCGATCAACATCCTTTGATTGTCTCTACTCAGGAGGTTGTTGAGGATACTGAGGAAGATGGATGGTTACCTCTTGATACTCCTCATGTTCCAGAGCTAGATTGTCAAGATACGATTGTCTATGCTCAGGACCTGCCTAAGAGAGCCACTAAGAAAGCTACTGGAGTTCAGCAAAACATGGAACGGAGACGATCATGTACAAGGCACGACACCGCACAAGATTAGCGAAAGGTTCACGTAGATCGCCTAATTCAGGCTCGACAATCTGCAGCACAAAGAGGAAGAGCACAGGCGCAGCGATGGGCTGCAAAAGAGAAACAGAAGCCAAACTCTGTTCCAACTATAGACTGGTCCCGCTTGATGATGGGCCCAGTTTTAGGAAGAGGAGCATACGGGGTTACCTGTAAGGGTAAACTCATTGGAGAGGACGGCACAAAGACTGACGTAGCGCTTAAGAAGACATTCTCTCAAAACAGGGAAGTATTAATGCGAGAGGCCCTTGCGCTCCATGAATTGGCAGGAGCAGGTGGGCTCCCCAAACTGTACGGCGTGACCTCTGAGCATCCCTACGTAATAGTGATGGAGTATTGTCGGGGCCAGACACTCGAGACGTTCTTAACCGTTCAAGGGAAAATGGACTGCTGTAGAGCCAGCTTAGCCGCATTTCGGTGTTTGAAGGAAATCCACCGCAAGGGGTACGCCCACAACGATGTACACGGTCTCAACGCTCTCGTTCAGGTGGGAAGCCAGGGAAAGCTAACGGTGCGACTTCTGGATGCGGGAAGAGCCAGGCGGCTGCAGGGACCCGCAGAAGAAAGTCTGGAAGCCGCAAGAGACAATCACTGGCTCCGAGCTGTTATAATAAACAGTCCGGTATTTAGTGAAACAGCTATTGCCCAAGAGGAGAGACCCTTGTACGGGACCAACAAGCTGTATATGCAGCTCAGATGCCTTTTGATCAGTGCCAATCGGGTGTATGAACGAGTATTGCAAGAAATGGCGAGAGCCAAAGAGAACATGGCACAGCCTAGTGGCTCTACAGAAACTTCATGTGATGTCGAAGAGGAAGAAGATTCTTTAAGCGATGGCAAAGAGGAAAATTCTTCAAGCTATGGCGAAGAGGAAGAGGATTGAGGCGATGCCGACATATCCTGTAGGTTAAAATGAAGGAGGACAGACCTTGATCGAGAAGAATGTTTGGATAGGATGGCCTTGATTTTATTTCTTTTTCCTCATAAGGGGGCAATTCTCAGGGGGTAAGGGGAGGGATCACGGATGTAGAATGACAGGTCTTTCACTTTCTCAAAAATTCTTGAATGCTTTCCCCGTCTTCTCTCCCCGCTTCTTGATTCTATTTTTCAGTTGGGGCCCGGCCTTGATGTGGACTTTTGTCAGTGACTGGAGTCTTCAAAATAAAAAAAGAGAAAGAATTAGCACATGTGACCGTTAACAGTCGATTTAATGATGACAGTATTTTCTAAAACCAAATATCGTGTGTCCGACGAACCAAACAGACGATACCTGCCCTAAGTTCCGTCCCGAGTGGAGTAATGTTGATCGACGTAACTAACCTGAACTTGGTGTGCGCGGCGCATGGGCGAGGTCGCGACTGAAGAAAGAGCCATTTCCGAGCGGAAATGGGAGAGCGAGAGGACGAAAGTGTCTTGCAGGTAGTTCCCAAACGGCAGTAGAATTTATGGCCTCATTATTATTGGTAGGACGTAATCTCTTTCTTCCCTAAGGCACCTCCACTGCCACTAAGAACGTCCCCTTCTGGCGCACTGCAACACACGAGACCGCTCCTCAACCCTGAATGAACCTTCCGCTGTGAGAGACTGCATCGTGTGTCATGAAAGCGCAAAACGTGTCTCTCTTCCTTGAGCTTTGGCTTTTATATTGAATGACAAAATTATTTTAGTTGTAATCAGTATAGAAAATAACTGTCAGTCATACTATAGTAATAAAGAAGAGAACGCACTTCTCATAAAGTCTCCGGCAAATACTGCAATTATATTCTTAGTTTTATTTGACAGTAAAAGGAATATAAACAGGTACACAACTGTGCCAGTTTGGTTTGGGAAAATAAGGAACGCCAGATCAGACCAAAGCAAAATGCGATCCAATCCATCCATGGATGTGTTAAATACGTTCAGCACAAACACACACACAGCTTTTGTTTAGAGAGTAATTTTGATAAATTCATTTACATTGTGAATAATAGAAAGGAACAAAGCCACGTGAAATACGATTAATACATATACGAATTTTTGAGCTGTAAGGGAGGAAGAGGCGTTAGTGTGAAAGCCTTTGGGAACCAGTGATTCGTAACAAATGTTTACACTAGAATTGACTAAAAACATTTTATGGTCATAAACAGGATGAGCTGTTGTTACCAAGTTCATGGATGACAATATGATATAACGAACGATAATCTGTTCGCTGTGGATAGAGATGCTGTTGCCAGAAAGGTCGGTATGAAACCTGAGGGAAGGAAATGTATTACCAACGTGTCCATAGGTGTCTTTAGAAGTCATTCTACAGAACACTGGAACATACAACCACCAGGTACTATCAAGACCAACACTATCAGTACATCTAAATCGAGTTGGACATATTTTTTAATGACATCACTGACATCACTTCTCGTGAATAAGACTCAAATGAAAATACAGTATGGACGAGTTTCAATTGTCTTTCTTTACAGATTAGTGGCTAGAATACTTTCTCCGTAGATAATCCTTCAACCGAATTGAGACCAGTGTTTTCTTCCAACACTTACTTTATGGAACACGAAAATTCATGTAAGAATTAGAGGTTTCTGCGTTTCAAATGATGCGAACGCCACTAGAAAGGAATTTACGATTAAAACTCTTATTTTCCTATACTGATTTCTACATCGATTTCATAACACCTCATCATTCACTATGACTCCCCAATACGCGGCCTTCAGTATTCACCTTCATTCCTAGGAACAACTTTCATCCTTCACTTTTCCAACACCCGCCTTCCATCATTCACCTTCATTCCCAGCACCCAGCTTTCATCAATCTCCTTCACTCCCGACACCCAGCCCTCTCACCCTGAACAAAGAACCACCATTCATTTACCTCTCTCATCAAGGCAGAGCCCCCGTAATTTTTAAACTGCCTCCCCCAGCACAAGGCACCTCATCATGGTAACCCCTCCTACAGCACACAGCCCCATCATTCGGTCTGTCCCCAGCACAGAACCCCCACCGCTGACTCTCACCCCAGCACCCAGCCCCAATCATTCAGTCTCTCCCACATCGTGTAAAATTGTGCATTAGTGTCATATCGTTCCCGATATATGATATGCAACAGCTGGGAGCCAGAGGTTGCAGGGAGAGGATAAAGCAACCAGTCTGATGGGGTATGTGAGTGGACGAGTAGGGAGAAGGAATATGCATAACGTTATTAAACTTTAAGATGTACTAATTGACTTCGGCAAATATGGCTGGACTAATTTCTAATTACAAGATGCTCAACTCCTAGTTACTGTGAAATTTTTCGTGTTTTCATTTCCATGACAGATGATTGCCTCAGCCTCCACATCCAATTGATAGTTTTCATCTGAACTAAATAATGCACTTCTTTATTGGACTTAACTTAAGCCTTGGTCTTACACTGATTACCCCCCTCCTGATTGGAGACTAATCTCACACCTAATCCAGTAGCTTTCTGTATCCTGACTGCAAACTTATCTCACTGATAAATGACTTTAGTGAGATATCTTTTTCCGTTCAGCATTTAAGTCTCTTCTCTAATACCCTTTATTCAGTTTAGGCCCTGATCTTAGAGTGTTTCCCAATCACTTCGCCATTCATTCAGAAATCAAACCTCAGTAATTAGAATAACTATGGGAGCCATTTCGTCCCCTTTGTGTTCTGATATCCTTCACCCGCACCTTTCAGGACGGCAATCCAGGTCATCTGTGTGTAGGGATTTAGAATCTAAATGTTCTATAACTGCTCTTTATTTTCCTTAATGTTTTTTACTGTGCTTCTGGGCACAACAGAACTCTCGGGAACCCTGCATGACTGGAAGTAGGTTTATCCGGCACAGTTCCCCTGGTACTTTTCTAACGCCCTTGGTAGACCCGATGTTTCTCTCTCCTTAACACTCTGGGATCTTTGGCGTTTTTTTTTTTCTTTAATCCTTAAAATCGTAATAATTCTCTGTGGGATGTCATAAAAAAAATATTTGGTGAATAGTAATGAAGTGGGCGACTGTCTTACCCAGTGACAAGCATTAAGCTCCTTCGCTCGTTTATAATTTGACAGACATTTCAATGGGAAAACACCGAAAACATATAAGATTTCACTTAAAAATGAAATAGATGCATTTAGTGTGGTGGTCGACATCTTGTGGAGTTGATATGACTCATGTCACACAACCTAATGTGTTTAGCCGTGTGACCCATCGCCCAATACCGTGGCCGGAACCCTCAGCTGCTGTCACGGCTTTTATCTCTATAATGAGCAAAGTTTTCTCGTTAGCTCTGTGATGGATATTCTTACATGAATGATGTCCGCCTCCTTGTTAGGGATTTAACCTTTAGTATTATTAGCATTATCTATTCATTCTTTAGTGTGTTCGCACTCCTACTGGCGTATTGGCAGTTATGATCGTTAACTCCAGTGGATTCAATTTTATCGCTGAGTGTTTTGAAGTTTTAAAGATGAGTGACTATTACGCCATTGACATTGGCTTTTTGATCAGTATTTCATTTACTATCAGCTGTGAGGTCATTTTCCAGTTGCTGATAGATCTCCGTTCATTTTCTTCGTAATTGGTAATTTTGAAATGAGTCATTTTTACGGTAATTATTAGCTTTGAGGTCATTATTCATAGTTTTTATTAGCTAGTTCGTTATAATCTTAGTTACATTACTGGTATTGTTATTCAACAGTTGGTAAGCCTATAGCTGTTAAACGTTTTGAGGTCAAAAACAGACTGTTTATTAGACTTGTTAAGACAAAATGACCTTAATGATCCTTAAAGTCACCCCTGCGCCGTATTCTCTCTGTTCCATCCTTTACCAACCGTGGCGTTTAATTACAGACAACAGGAACAACGCGAATATGACCCCCCCCACTGAACAAATAAGTACTTGCAAAAATAGTGCAATTGCTTGGTTTGTTGTTTTTTGTGTCTCTCGTCAGCCAGGACCATTAAGTATGTCAGTTTCATGCTATGACCACAAGTTGAAACACCTTCAGTTTTCGTCAGATTTTCAAGATATTTGTAAGACCATCCGTGATCTCACTGTACATAGGCCACTACGCCGCACCGGCCCTCCCAAAGATAAATACTATCGTTACCCCATCAACTGGACCAAACCGCGTCATAGAAAACGTTACCCTCATATCAATACACAGGATAGACACTTCTAAACAACCCCGCGCTAAAATTGTGCAGGAAAGAATCTCAGTCACAAGGCATTGTGAGGCATGTAAATGATGACATTCACAGGAACCAGGATTCTTTTATTTGAAGTGTGGTTTCCTGTGCGAGAGTGTTGCCATATGACACGCCGTTGAAGGATAGTGTATAAGTACGTGCGAAATGTGTTCTCGTAATTTACCAGGTTTTAGAGAACATTAAGTCAGAGAATTTCTTTTGTGTGGCAAATTCTGGACAGAAATAGTGTTTTCTGTCTAAGGTTTCGTAGTAAACGGGGTCTTTTTCGGTACTATAAAGAATCGTGCGAGTTCGCACTACCTGATATTAGTTGCCAGTATGGCTCTAAAGGGTATGTGTGTGCATCAATATCTAAGGATTAAATACACCGCTACGGTTCTGGGAACTCGATGTATTTTGAGAAGGTGAATGATTGGCACATTTCAGATGCAGGGATACCATGTTTGTTCGCACTGAGATGTTGCTGTGAGGAATGTATTACGTTAGGTTTAAACACAGTACAGTGTTCATGAGGAATTTACAGGCATAGTGTTCTCAAGCACACACACACACACACACACACACACACACAAACGTATGCATGTGTATATATGATAAGCTGTTACAAGATGTAATTCGCAACTACTGCTTAGTTTGTATATAAGATAGTGGCAGTAATTCACCTTTGCAGTCGTCACTACTCCTAAGCCGACAGAGGCGAGCCTTTGGTATTGAAGTTGCAAGAACATTTTTCCCAGGAATAACAGGGGCCCATCCACAGCACGGTGAGCATTACCATACTACCAATTTACACTGGCGTCACACATACTGCTCTCACATTACAAGTCCTGGTAATATGTACACACGCTAAACTCAGTCCTAATGTGTATATAAGCCAGCTAATCATTGTCTGTGTAAGCGAACCTTAGAAGTGTTTATATAACTTAGCCTCACCAACGTTTATATAAGCTGGCCTTACCAATATTTATATAAACTAACTTCACCAACGTTTATATAAACGAGTCTTACCAATGTTTGTACAAGCTCGTCTTACCAATGTGTATATTACATAGCCTCACCAATGTGTACATAAGCTAGCCTCACCAACGTGTACATACACGACCTTGTCTTACGGATACGATCTGTATATTCATGTGAATTCAGTTCACTATCAATCTCATCACGTATGTGGCCAGCGGGAGTTTGCGGGCTTCCGTTGCACCCATAGCGGTGCCTGGCCTCATTGTCCAGCCCGCCCGGCCACGCTGGCAACGGTGGATGAATTGATTAGATCTGTGACCCCTGACCGGCCGTTGACCCTCAGCCTATTGCAACTGCTTCTCGTATTTGCAAGCTCAGGTCATGGAAGAAAATGATTTATATCAAATCTTAAGTGATTAGTCAGTGGGGCGGCTCTTTGACGAACCCCGTCTGACAAAGGCTTACCTTCTTGGGTGTTGATGATTCGTTTCGAAGTCAAAAGCTCACTGAATCACTCAGGAGATGAAGGTCCCTCAGCATCACGGCTGATAATAAACTACATTTCTTTAAACTTCTTACGGTTGTGTACGCCATCATACCGTTATGGGTCGTACATTTAAGTGTATATACCAAGGTCCCCGTATAGCTTTATAAAGAAAATGTATCATGCTTATTGTCGGCCTCAGCTGGATAATGTGTCATGGAGGAGCCCGGTGGAACTGGACTAGTATTCTCAGAACAGGGGAAGCAATGATGGGCCGTGACAAAACACACAAACACCGGCATCTGTTACCCTTACTGAGAGTATAAAAGAAAGTCATCAGCAGTTCCTGTGCCACGATTTTAGACTCCTGACCACCAGAGCTACGTTGTAGATGCGGCTGTACCTTTGTCTAGACCGTTTTTAGACAGCATATGTTGGATCCAGATTAAAGTATGCGGCAGTAATGTGGTCTCTCCACCGGCAGTGGAGTATAGTTTTGCGGTGGGCGGTACATATCGCATCTGGACTTATGGGAAGGCCGGCCATAGACTTGCACCTCCGTCGTGGATTGGACGACGCTGACATGAAACTATGTTTTAAGATAAGAAGGAACTATCAACAACAGGACACAGTAGGAAACTGCGTTAAAAAAAAAAAGTTATAGCAGACTTAAGAAAAAATCTTAGTGGCCTTTGTTATATCTAATTGTATTCGCGACACTTGCCAGATGCGTCTGGTATTATTGTACAGGGCTACCTTGTGACAGCACTAGGATCCCGATTCCTCTATCAAGGAATAAAGTATTGAAACTGAACTGTGGTCATAGAACACCCTGTAAGTAAAAAAAAAAAAAAAAAAACAGGTGATATACTGAGTGCAGAGAACATACAAAAGTCCAAGAAACTGAATAGATCCCTACGACTGCAAAACTCCCCATCCGTATGAACAGATTGTCAGTCACAAACAGAAAGACAAACATGATAAGCAGATAGACATAGAAACGATTTCAGGCCCTGCTGAACGAGGAGAGAAAGCAGAGAGTTGGGACGGTAAATGACCGAGTGAGAGAAGAAATTAACGAAGTTTGTAGATTTGATAAAACTTTATATATAGGTTTTCGAAAATGCGGAGCCTACTTGTTATTTTCCAGAAGGTTTAGGAATGTAATAGGCGATAATGCCCCTGATTGTCTGCAATTTGAAGTTGTTTCTGCAACTGCGTTCCGAAATCCACACAGTTTACCATTGTTTAACGGAAAAAAGTTCGTTCGTGGAAGACCTGATAGATATCTGGAGTGTAAAGGGAATTTCGTTAGAATGTAATATGAGAACTTATACAAAGTAAAGGGTCTGTCATATAGGAACAAGGCTCATCATATGAAAAGGTCTGTCATGTAGACAAACGGCTAATCATCCAAAGAACCCATTATGCAGACGGACCATCACATAGACTGTGGCCATGTTATGTATAAGGACCAGTTGTAATCACAGGAGGCCGTCATCGACGAAGGATCAACAGCAGAAAGGAGCACTAGTGATGGAGTTGTATCATCCATCACATAGATACTGGAATTGTTAGGTTGATGGAAACTCCATTATAAAGGAAGGACCGTCACATAGATGCAGAGTTCATCGTATAGAAGGAGAACCTAAAGAAAGAATCCAGCACATGGATACAGGACCCGTAGGATGGAAGGATCCATCATAGAGTCAGCAGGTCTGTCTCATAGATACAGGGCTCATGATAAATACAGGAAGCTATTACACAGACAGGAGTGATCACACAGGCATGAGGGTCCTCTGTACCTGCTAGCATATGACAGTAGTACACGGTCAGGTGGCTCCTCGATTGTAAAGGTGGACTGATTGTAGGTGGAGAAGTGGAGAGGCAACCTCGTGAGAATGGGAAAGTGTTAGCTCGTGATTCATGTTAACATGGGACAGTGTGATCTGCTCTGAATACACTGTTATGACTGAAGATACAGTATGTCTTCCAGCTGAACATTAAGCATCAATCCAGAAGAAATAATGGATGTGTTTATATTTATTTCCCCTTACACCCATTTCCGTTCTTAATTTCTACTGATCTCTTTAATTTTAGAAGTAATCCAGTCAGTTCCTGTGAGATAGTCAATGGGTTAGTAGATGATGTATGGAGGAAGTTAAAGAAGCTTCAGCCAGAGCCTTCCATGGTCACCCGCGGAATCTGAGTTTAGCTTCACTGACTAAGATCAGTTTTCCCTTTTCGAGACGTCTTGACCCGGAGACAAAAGAAGAATTGGTCCCACCTGTGACGTGCTTCTCCTGTAAACGCCATTGTCTGAGCTGCTTTCAGTTTCACGTGAAAGGAACATCTGTTGCAGTACTACCTGCCATACGCAGGTCCGCTCGGCTGGGGAAGAACGTGTCTACGTTTACTGTTGGTTAGAGGGAAAAAACGATTGATGGATAATTCCGAAGTCGTGTCTGGACCCATAACAATCCGCGTCAAAAACACATGCTCAGTTCTTGGATTGAGAGGAGAACCAGTCAGAACCGTTAGTGTGGTGCAGATGAATACAATAGACACACAAAAGAAATGCAAATCTTTATGACAGAAATCATATTCAGGATAACTGATAATCCGTATGATATACACAAAGAATTCTACCAAAATAAAGAAATAAAGTATTTGTAAGTAATTTCTTGCGAGTGAAACCACGCGATCACATGTTGCCTTAAGTGGGACAGCGGGTGGGAAGCTCCCAGACATGACCAGTTCGCTCTACTAACGCTTACTCCTGATATATGGATATTTTTTCGTCCTCGCGGTATATCCTGACTCGAAGTAAATATCTTACAAAATACGAGTCATCTCTACCCAGTCATATGATGGCAGAGAAAATATTCATTGTATGGTAGAAAGGCCTATCCACAGGAGGCCGGTCATGGATATATTACCAAGGGTATTGATCGCCCCTCTCGGCACCACAGGATGGCCTCTGGTATGTACGTTGAAATTACACACACTACAAGTACCTGCAAGTGTGTGAAGCATGTCTGTTCATTCTTCCACGAATAGATATTCAAAGAAGCACATCTGGGGTGCAAAAATATTCTCAGCCTGACGCATGACGGATCGGGTACCTGCCCTGGGCGGAGCGGAGAAGCCGCGGACGGTGTAGCGAGGCTGGGGCGCGGGCGGCGTCGTGCTCGAGGCTGCCCTCCCTGACTTATGGCTCCACCGTCCACGTGACGCACTGATATTTGCCGCTCTTGTGGCCAGCTGGTGCACAGGGGTGAGGCAGGATGGACCTTTCTGCTGTGCTGTATTTGTGTTACTGTCTGAAGTTGATCTCTCTCTCTCCCTGACATGTGTTCTTCGTTCGTTTCCGCACAGCTAAATTCACAGATAGAGTCTGTCTCAAATGCCTTTTTGGATTTTTATCTCCCAGCCTCCTGTGTGCATGTGTTAAATGGTCTCTAACATCCCAAGGGTAAAAATATGCTGCCAGTGGTAACCATACAGTGATGTCTTCCTTAAAAATTTCCCAGAACCTCTAGTAATATTCTTCCTCATTTCTCCTTTTTGGGTTTGGATTCGTTTCTGGTTCCATTGTTATTCCTTCACAAAACGCAGGCCAGAACTCCACCACTGTGTGATTACTTTCCCCCAAGTAGAGTCCTACATCTGAAGTCCCCTTTCTTCAGCTTGCTCTGCGTCAGGAGATGTCGTATTGATTGTGTATCATCATCCCCGTCACCCTAACTCTCGTCTGGCTACTTACATATTGCTACGGGAAGTTTTCCAATCACGGCAAACGTGTTTTTATTTCGGTTCTCATCCGTGCAGACTAAGGTGGTCCCAGTCGATACCCCTTTACTGAAGCTTTCCCATTGTTAGATTTCTTTTTTTCTCTCTCCGAGCACGGCTGGTCGAGCTTGCCACCTCCCGCATAGCCCTGTGTCTGACATTATTATTTTCAGCCATTATTGGATCTGGGTCGACAGATATTGCAGAATTGTATTAGAGGGATTCAGTTAACTGAACAGGTTTTTCTCAGTTCCATGGTACCATTATTTGCCGTCAGAATAAATCAATCTGTAGATCCAAAAAGTTAAAATGTATTATTAGGACCTGACTTTCCTCCTGTCCCCTCTCTTTCCTCCACTGCAACCGTCTATCCTGTACGTATGAGACCACTTCCTTAGAGAGATTCGTCTCAGTAACTCAAGTAATATCTGGTTTGAGCGTACGTGTTTTTCTCTTCATATGTGTGTGTGTGTTGTGTTTGTGTGCTTTGTAAATAAGTAAAGAACGGTTTATTGGTTTCAGGCAGCTGTTAAACTGAAAATACTCAGTTGAGGAATAACGTAACTGGGTAGTCATAATAGTAACTAGTTAATTAATCAAAAAAGAGCTTGAGATCAGGATCAGTCTTCGATACTTCTACACACTGGATAAGCACATGAGTGAAATCTTTCTACATAGTGCTGGTGTATGTCTGTGTGTAATGTGCCTGTTTGCACATGGTTTGAGAATGTGGATTCATGTAATGTGTCTAATTGCTAAGATTACTATATGTGTGTTTCGGGGAGAGAGTTTTGCACCTGAGTTGCCCCGCCTCTTAACCTCGTATATATGTACCATGTCTTTACTGCTGTGTCTGTACACACACACACACACAAGGAAGCGATCACCTGACCGACCTCCGTCACCAGTGCTGTACAGACACAAGAACTGTCCCATACCTTCTGCTGTGAATGACATAAACAATGCATGAACAAGCCCACAGCTAAGCAAGCAAACAATTTAGTTTTCCCAATGATTTGTGTACGACAACTAGTAACGTATCCAACGTAAAAATATTCATCACTTAATGGTCACTGTTAAATACATAATGTATATCAACATAGTATTACTGCAGTTCAACAAGGATGTCACTTAACATCATTTAATGGTCACCATGAAATACATAATGTATGTCAACACAATACTACTGCAGTTCAACCAATAAGTAACTTTACATCACGTAATGTTCAACGAATCACCATTGAATGTATAATGTATAAACTATGAAATCTGCTCTGTAAAACTTCTTGTACAATGTATATAGCCTTCTAAATCGTAGAAGTATACAGCCCCACCTTGATCTTAAACTCTTTTCTGATTAACTATTTACTGTCGTGACTCCCTCATTTATATGATTCCTCAACTGTGTATTTTCGGCCTAATGGCTACTTGACTTCAATAAACAGTTCTTTATTGATCTATTTATTCATTCATTTATTCATTACACAAACATACACCAGCCTAAGCCAGGTATACATTTATCAACCAGCCCCGAGGGGAGGATGAGCACCTGGGTTGGATGAAACCCGACTGCTAGGCGGGCCCGAGTTGACTCATTATCATTAACACTAACCACTACACCAAGGAGGCCCGTTTGTACATACGTGTGTGTGTGTGTGTGTGTGCGTATAATTACCTACTTGTAGTGTACGGGGTGTGAGTTTTCCACGCGTGGGGCCCATATATTGAACTTTTTCTACCGCCATACATCTTCCAAACAACCTTTGTAAAATTCTTTATGCTGTTCGCGTGTACAATTTTTTCATTCAGTTTACAACATTCATCCATCACTCTTATACCACAATTATGCTTCTTCACATCTTATCCAACACGTTCCTTGCGCAGACCAGTGCGCTTTCGTTAACATGTACGAAGATGAGATACACTTCGTGCAGAGCTGAGTTTCATTGTTCCAGAACAGTTTCAGTATACATATGCCTACGTGACTGGAAGATTTTTGGGAAATTTTCCGTACCTTTCGCTTAGCAGAAACTAGACTGGAAGCTAATAACCGTTAGAACCTGTACATAACATGTTTTGACAGATACTGACGGGAGAATTATGTTTGCTAGGTCACGAGGGGAACTCCCTCCCTCCCTCCCTCCCATCTATCCCCCCCCCTCTTTCTCTCTCTCTCTCTCTCTCTCTCTCTC
>JAYMFT010024423.1:0-16287 GCA_038088735.1 Panulirus argus
TCTCTCTCTCTCTCTCTCTCTCTCTCTCTCTCTCTCTCTCTCTCTCTCTCTCTCTCTCTCTCTCTCTCTCTTAATCATGATGAACTGTATTTCGATGTATTTTACAGGAAACAAGAATGGACATCACTTGTTACAACAACGCTAGGGAAAATACATTTGATAATGTAAATTCATATTGTAGTTTTAGTTTTTGAGTTGGTATTGAAGACACATATTGTATTGAAAGTGTTGAATTTCACAGGAATAAATTTGGCTTACTCCTAAATTCTCGTAAATGATCTACTTTGTTCTTGATCTATTGTTCATGTTGTTATTTTCTTTCCCTAATCTTTCATTCATGGTGCTTACTCACAAGTCTCGAAATAATATATACACTTTTTTTGTTCTTAAAAACTCACCTACTTAAAATCGTTTTTAAATTTGGACTCTTAAAAGTTAACGTAATTTTTTTTATAAAAGGCGCAGTATCAAAGACCAGATTTTTCAAGAATGTTGCTATATCTACTCACATTTCTAACGCTTCACACATAACCCGAGAATTCTCATAAATGCTGCTATACCTAATTCCCGAATTCTTTTGATAGATTTACCCATATTTGAACCCTAAATATCCTCAAAATACAACCACACCTAACCCCAGTCATAATAAATACAACAGAAATCCTTTTTACAGATTTAAAGACATTAACCTCTTGAAAATTAGCTACTGGGACCTAAAATTCCTAAATCCTAGAATTATTGCCATCCTAACCATCTAGAAACAGTAGCACAATCCTTAAACTGTTAGGATTAGTGGCAGCCTAACTCACAAAGCAAAATGGACCTCATCTATGAGCTCTTAAGAGTCTGTCATGTCATCCCTAAACTCTCAGAAAAAATTTTTGTGTCCCTTAAAATTTTTTACCTTAACCCTTAAAAATTGTTTAACCTTAACTCTAAAAAAATTCTAGAACTAATTTTCATCACCCTTGCTCGTTATATAGAAATTTTTCGCTCTCACAACCCAAAAATTACGGTCAGTTTTATGATGCTCATAAAACTCTCATATTACTTCAGAACTCGAACAGATGTCGCCATTATGATTTTAAATATATTCCATTTTCCTCCGAGCTCTTGGAAATAACACCATCAAATAATCCCCAAAAGAAAAACTATGATATAATTTTAGTGTCCTCTTTCGTACACACACACACACGGACACAGACACAAGCAGCTTGTTACGGAGCGTCACCCTCGCCGGAGACCCCTCGGAAGGGAAGGGAGCGCGTTACGCAACGCAGGAGTTTGTAACGGTCCTGAGGAAGGCTCTCAAGAGGAGCGTTACGTAAGCCTTTTAAATCTAACCCCCCCCCCCACGGGCGGCTCTGACGTCACTGGGGTCCGGTACCGTACCCCGGCTGATCCCGCCCGGCCGGTAGGGTGGGGGGGGGGGCTTATGGCCAAAAATAGTAAACAAGTCGTAAATTTTTTTTTTTAATTTCCAGAATTAAATATTTATTTATTTTTTTTCTAACGTGAAAGGCTTCCATCTCGGGATAATGCGTTATCAACATGATTTTTATGTAGTGTTCACAATTTTTATTTCGTTTATACGTATTTTTTTTTAATGTAATCCAGTTATTTAATTTTTCGATAAGCGGAAGAAAAAATTGGCGACAAAATTGGTGACTTCGCAATTCGCTTTCGGAGTGGAAAAAAATTTATTCTTTAAAAATATCAAAATTAAATTAGAAAATTATGATTATGATTTCATATTGAATGAACAAGATAGTTTTCATAATACGTTCCTAAATGTAATAATTCTCATTATAACATTGTAAATTAGATTATATTAAAAGTAAAAATTAATTATGCCATTGTGAATTTTTTCTTATTGAGAAATTATTCACGATTTTGAGATAATAGTGTAAGTCTCGAGGTCATGAGGTCAGCGTCCCGAAAATGTCATGAATTCTCTGCCCCCCCCCCCGGCGATGAAGGGTGGTGGTGGGGGGAAGTCCCAGCCTGTAAAGCCTATGGTGTTGGAGGTTGGTCACTAGGCCGCTCCCACTGTGACGTGACGGCCACTCCCACTGTGACGGGGGAGGCATCCATGCCCCCCTCCCCCCACATGGCTGACAGAGAGAGAGAGAGAGAGAAAATGGAACACATCCTGCACGTTGAGGTTAGGTCACTTGGCTGCGCCTATCGGACGTGTCCCTAACAGGAAATGATGACACCACCACCACTAGGGGTGACGCATCTGAGGGTGAGGGAGGGGGAACTAGTCATCCACGGCAGTCCCGTGATGTAAGAAGGTTCGAGAACGTCCCGGCCGGATGCAGACGGCTCGAAATAGGGTACGAATGTTGTGAACCCCCACAGGCTGGGGCGAGGGGTGGGGAGATGACCTCCTCCTCCCCTCCCCCTCTCCTCCCCACTGTATGCATTTATGACATCAGAATGAGGAGGGGGGAGGGAAGGGGGAGACTAGAGTGTGTGTGTTCGAGAAGGACGGACGCTTGTTTGTGTTGACCTGGCCAGACCCCCTCTCCTCCCCCTCCCCTAGCGTCCGCTTGCTCGCTCTCCCCTCACCCCCTCCCCCTTCCCAGCGATGCACAGACACACACACACACGAGGGGGGGTGGAGAGGCATAGGGAGGTAGGGGGGAGACGCGCCACACACACAAAATTCACGGGAAGGCGGGAAAAGCAAGAGCCGTTTTGAGGCAGTGTGGGGGAGGGGGAGACCCAGCGTCTCTGCCCCCTCCCCCTTCCCCCCGCCCCTCCTCCTCCACACCCCAATCACCCGAGCCTCTCCCTCTACACCCCATCCCCTCCACCCCAGCCATCACCCATCCCCATCCCTCCACCCATCCCTCCCCTCCCCCTCCCCCCTCCCGCCGCCATCACTCTCTTTGTCCTCCGAACCCGACCAGATATTCTGAACTCTGAACTTCTCCGTATCCGCCCCTCTCCCCATGGGGCGTTCAACCTCCCCCTCCCCCTTTCTCTCTCTCTCTTTCTCTTCTCTCTTCTATCTGATAACACCCGATAGATTATCATCCACAAGAGAGAGAGAGAGAGAGAGAGAGAGAGAGGTAGATATAGAATAACAGAAGGAGACGAACGTAACATTTTGGAAGAGGGACGATGGCCAGTGGAATCGGGTCTCAGTGCGGCTGGCGCTCCGTTTACACGTACAGGGACCGGCCGGCTGGCCGGCCCTCAGCGAGCGATACTTAACGAGACGATCGCGAGCGATGAATAACGGAATACCGAGAGAGAGAGAGTAAAGTTCGTTGGCAGTGGTTATGACCCCCCGTTTTCTACCCTCAGCATAGAAGATGGTGTGTGTGTATTAATGTGAAGGGAAAGTGGGTTGTGTGTGTGTGTGTGTGTGTAGGTGAAAGCAAGATGGTGGAACGGGAATAGACAGATAGATTACCGGAAGAGACGAGATAGATGGGGAGGTCAGGTCAGGTCAGGGCTGTCCACCCAGCCCTGAGAGTTGTTCGTGACGTACATAAGGACAAAACTATATGATTCTCAAGCTTGGTCACCGCCCCTAAAGACGTGCAGTCTCTCTTCACATCCGAGCAGTGAATTCCTCTATGCAGGAATGTCATTATATACCACAGAGACTGATTGGGTTCTGTTTGGGATGATCCCAGTGGAGCTGAGGTCTTTCTCTCCTATATTCTCTCTCTTTCTCCCCTAAACTATCTCCAAAAAGGTAGCTTATTCCCTTTCAGAAAATCGCAGAGGTTCAATTATTGATACCTCGAAAAGCTAATAAAGTATTTAAGTTAAATTTCGCACACAGGTTCTGTTCAAACTGGCCAATTGGTTGTTCACTTTTAATGAAAATTCAACGCCCCCCCCCCACCTCCTAACAACTTCTGCATATTGAAATGTTCAACAGATTTCGATGAAACTTGGTAGGATGATTTATTCGTATGTGAAGAACGTTTGTGTAAAATTTGGTGAAAATTGGTCAAAGGCGGAGATCGCGAGAGAAGGTCAAAGTCTGCATAGTGCAATATTGGCAAGTGGAATAGGAAACTTTGGCCAATACTTGATTCGAATGTTTGTCTCGGATCCCGTCCACGTCCATCCAAAACATCTTTGGCGATGTTCAAGTCTCACGGAAAGATACTTTCTGGTGCTACTTTTAGCCCTACTTTGGCTACTTTGAGCTGGGGAAACTACTGATGTCTTGAGCCACAGGGTCAGTGACGGAGTTTGGAATCCTCCGTGTGTTTTTCTGTCTCCCACGCCCCCCCCCCCTCTCTCTCTCTCTCTCTCTCTCTCTCTCTCTCTCTCTCTCCAGACTCCCATTTTCTTTGCAATTTGCCTGTGGCCAAGCGCGCCCGGCCCTCGGAGATGCCATGGATGTTTCTGAAGGCCAAGACACAGACGCTGTGACACAGGATCACGGTAAACGACCCTGTACTTTATGGAGGGCGAGCGACGTGATGGTTTCTGTGTCACGCGCGAACGCTTGACCCCCCTCGGCACCGACGCCACTCTGGGCCTCGTAATTACCCAAGGAGCCAGAAGCCCCTGGATATGGCGTCGATCTCACCCAAGCCCCAACTTGACGAAGCAGCCACAGCCGCAGGACGGGCCCACGGACCGAGCCTGGACGATGCGGTTGGCCCTAACACTTGACGTATACCAATCCAGCGTTTCTCTTCCGTTTCGCCACCGCTGTTTTTCCACTTAATAGGGTCTCTTGCGCGTTTTCCAGGCGGCTCTGGCTGGCCCTGGGATGTACCGCTGTCGCTATGGCTCAATACGATCGTAAAAGATGCTCTGAGAAGCACAACAGAGCACCGACAAATCTCTCTTAGAATAGACCAAGCCGCAAGTTTCCTGCTTGCTTATTGGCTCAGGCGCGTCTACGCCATTTCTACGTCACGCCGCGTGACCGATTTCCAACTCCGTGATTGGCTGCGGGGTGCCAGGGTGGGAGGCGACATCGAGTGGCTGGTTCGTCACTGTTAGTTCCACCGAGCGCTTGCTTCAGATCTCCCGGAACCCTTGGTGTCCCTGGGATACCCGAGACGTAAGCGCCATGCCCACGTGTTTAGCGCAGTTGAGGAACGGTAATAGCAGGTTTGGTGCTTACGCCGGTGTTATTCTAAGGTCTTTTTGATAGAGAAGGTCTAGAGGAGGGCAACAAAAGAGGGTACCAGAATTAAGAGACTTGGATCACAGTGAGAGGGTTTGGAGGATGGAAATTTGTCCGCTGTGGAAGAGAGAAGAGTAAGGGGTGACCTGATCACAAGCTTAAGATTTTTAAACCAATTTGATGACGTTAACACTTAACTGGAATACGCAGACATAGAACCTCCAGAGGATATGGTATGGAATTAAACAAGTTACTTGATAGTGAAGATGTAAAAAAAAAAAAGTACTTTTAAAGTATAAGTGTAATGCATGGATGGAATAAAGTAGATGATTAAAGTTGTGAGTGTGGACAGCATACTGAAACAGAACAAGTTATAAGACAGTAGGGTAATTTCAGAGAGATGGGGCCCTACGAGTGTAGAACTCCCTCTTTGTGCAGTAGAAATAGGTAATTACACACACACACACACACACACACACCCGTCCTGACTAGCGCCCAACCACCTTGGGAATCAACATGCACAGGAACTGCTAGGCGATGCTGTTGACCCCGGCAGCGCGCATGCGCGTAGCTCCCGGCGTTGCCAAGCATGGAGAGAGAGAGAGAGAGAGAGAGAGAGCTCTCCCTGGGGCAGGGTCGCCAGCCCCCGCTTGGTGCGACATAGAAAAAGGGAAATATACTTTACTTAACCACAAGAGGTTTTCTTTACCCCAAAAAGGAAAATGTAGAATTGCCGAGGAGCGAATCGTGAGTTAAGTGTTGTGTGTGTGTGAGATGAAGAGATGGTATGGTTGTGGGCTGAAACCCAGCAATCCCACGGTGTTGGGTCAGCCGGAGAAGGAAAAGCCGGCTACCTTGGGGCCATAGGAGTGACACTCGACAGCCACTGAAGTGCTGGTTCGCTCCGCAGCCGTCATCAGCCCTACAGGTACCGAAGGTAATATTGGATATGTCTCCCGGCCACTGTGGCTTGGATCCCCGGCACATTAACTGGCGGCTGCTTCCTATAGTTTCCGTGTAACGACCAAGCATACGAGGATTGGCCGTTGGAATATTTCCCATTTTCTTTCTATCAAGTAACGAAACTACACCTGCAACGTTAGAGTAGTACTTGGAAAGTATTGGAGGTATGATGTCATGGTATTGCAGCAGTGTTGGAGGTATCAAGGTATGATGACAGTGTTGGAGGTTTGCTTAGAAAGAGCAGAAATGTTGGAGTAGATTGTGGATTTGCTTGATGATTTGCTGCTGTGTCGAGTCGCTTTAGGAAGATTGTAGTCAACATTGTTGTAGCAGTGTAGGTTAGGAAAGTCATTTGAAAAGACTGTTGGCATGATGAGTTTACCCTGACCCCAGAACTGTTGGGGATGTGTTGGAGGACACCCGAGGGCCCACAAGTGGTGCACAACATGCAATTCAGAACCCTGCAGACTCGTCCAAGACCCGCCTCTTCATCATACACGTTCAGCGATTGGGGTCTCTCAAAGCACCCGTCTCTTAACCTTTGACCTGTGTCTGACCTCGTAGACACCGCTCAGCTAGTCTCTACCGGGGTCATGCCCCACCAGCAAAACTGAATTTACGGACTGACAGACAGACATACGGACGGAAATACTACCTAAAAGTACCTTGAAATCGTAGGATACATTGATATTCAATTTTAAACGTATTTAATTTATATATATTCGTTCATGTGTTATGGTATGGATCCTTATTAGAGTGGTGATCAGGCAGTAAGCACGTGGGGAATTTAACCACTCATAGAGCTTGACAAAGACAAGAGAGAAAGATTAATTGAGCCTTTGATATTGGCCAAGAGCCTTTAGATAAACGACGGGGCGTCAGGAGTACCAACCGATGGGCGACGTCACGGCAGGAGTGCCAACCTCACCGTGAGCATAACACTTAAGTAATTATGATTTCTAAATTACCAGGCGCATGAATAAATTATCATACCTTATAATTTCCATTTATAAAATCCCTGTAGTCAGGGATAATTCAAAATATGTAACTTTTGAGACTAAAAATATTTAATGTACTTTCACAGAATTCTGAAAATATTTTAAAAACGTGTTTAGTGGATATTTTTTTTTTTCCAACGTTATGTGAACTTCTGGAGGTAATATTAACGCTGTGGTTAAGTGATGATTAGCGAGGCGGTGGTAGCAGCTGTTGTGAGCCTTCCTGGCTCTCTGATTGGTTGCTGACACACTGATTTGGCCAGGATCGTCATTAGCAAGTGGGGCGTACGAATCGTACACATTTCAGCGCCTTGAGCAAGGCGGTACGACCCTTGGCCTCTTGGCCTTTGACCTGACCTATCTCGGTCGTGCTCAAGGGTTCGTCCTGTCTTGCTCTTTATGTTAGTTGACGTGTGGTCTTAAAATATAGGAAAAAAGATGATCTTCAGAAAGCAATTGGTTGGTTACGTTTAAGGAACAAACTACTAATGCTCAGGGCAACACTGATATAGGGAAAAGAAGATCATTTAAAAGAGTCTCTTAGATCTGTAACAGAAGTCAGTAAAAATATACTTCTTTAATACAGCTTTACCTGCTCGAGTACAACTCAATATCTATATCAAAATTTGAATTCTACAGTCTATCGTTACAGAGATAGGATTCACTGTAACGTTCATTTCACTGTAGTTACTAAATTCCATCAGCTGTATTTTGAGAAGGTTAGAAAACGAATGGAATACACATGTATTAAATACAATACAGAAATTTTGTATCCCAGTTACTGGATGAATATGTATCTTTCCCTATACACTAGGTTTTACCGTGAAACAAAAAACTACAACACATTTTTTATCAATTAACATTTAAAAATAATACAGAATCATCAGCATAATACGTCAATACAGCAAGCGAAAAAGCATTTTATTTCATCATTACAAACACCGAATTTCGAGCGTCATATAAAGTATAGATTACTCTGTATGAAAACTAAAACTCGATCGGTTTGAACATAAAACCCATCATTCATATTGCACAATACATCTAATAATGATAAAAATAAAGCGATAAACGACACGCCGTTTTCGGTCGTAAAACAATCCCCTCCAACATGACACAGAAATTTGGAATAACACCCAAACCAAATGGTCGGTAATTGGGAATATGATATATCTAATTTACGTTATTGTACAGGAATGAGAGCGTAGATGCAGAGTGAATGGCTAATTGGAGAGAAGTGGATAAAATGTATATCTTTAAGAGAGAATGTAGCGAGTGGACCACAGTGAGGATTGGAGAATTGCCGCGAAGGGGTGACTGTTAAAATATGGCGTGAGAGATTATTGTCCGAGTCGGAGATTGCTGGAGACGAACTGATAATCGTGGGAGTTGATTGGGAGATTGAATAAGGCGAATAAATAAATAATATGTGAATATAAATTTAGGAGAAGGCTTGACATTTTTTTTTATAAATATATATATTTTTTAACGTGCAAAATAATTTAAGATGATTATTGTTCTATGATCATTCATGGTAACGTAAGTCTGCAGAGATATGTACTTAATGACTCGTTTTGAGTACTTACGGCTCGAATTTGCCACAAGGCAGGTGGGCTAGCTAGCGCGTGGCGCTCACCGCAGAAGAAAATATGGTGGTTAACGAAGGACGATATTTGAGTCGTGTGTTGTCAAGTGTTGTGTGTGAGAGATGGATAGGTTTAGTGTGTGTGGAAAGAAAAGAGAGCTACCTGCAGAGGAGTGACACTTGTCAGCCACTGAAGTGCTGGCTCAGCTGTTACTTACCAATCCCAATCTCCAGGCGGCGGGTAGTACCGGTAATATACCTCCCTGGTCGGTGGCTGCCTACCAGAGAGAGAGAGAGAGAGAGAGAGAGAGAGACCTAGGTCAACCCTCGTTTTGAGATGGCAAGGTCAAACGTCACTTACATGTCAGTTAGGGAGTCACACGTGACCCAAGGTCACAGAGATCAGCTAGAGGCAATGATACTACTGGACCCCTAAACGCTGCCTGAGTGTTTAGGAAACATTTGTTTACATTCAGATCAGCTGTTCAAGCAATCAGCTGATTTACATACACGGCAGGTGGTCGAAAATAACTGGATATTGAGTAACTGGCCACTTCCTTACTGCTGTATTAACCACTGTATTCGTAAAATGCTGTATTGGTCGAACGTAATACATTTCCTCTCTTTTTCATCCATTTCCTTCAAGCCTTTTTATAATTTTAAAAGCTTTGAGCTGAACGTTTCATGTGCTTTTAAACGAGATTTAAATTAACATTCATTTTTCATAAGAGTTGATTGTTAATATTTATTTTATTTTCTGTATGAAACGTGATTTCTCAATATCCTTTGTTGTTCTAATACTTCTTAAGGGA
Source organism: Panulirus argus (assembly GCA_038088735.1). Classification (NCBI taxonomy): domain Eukaryota; kingdom Metazoa; phylum Arthropoda; class Malacostraca; order Decapoda; family Palinuridae; genus Panulirus; species Panulirus argus. The sequence goes on from JAYMFT010024423.1 coordinate 9,472, forward strand.
AAGCCACTTCTTAGGATATTTTTATTATAATCAGTAACCAAAGTAGATAACTAATTTATCAGACCAACACACAACCAACAATCTGCAACTTTTACAAGTCTTATTGTCTTAGGTACAACATAAACAAGTATTTTTTTTTCTATATTTTATTCGTCTCTTAATTTAACAATTTGTCATATATATATATATATATATATATATATATATATATACAAATATATTTGATCGTTGAGTACAGAGGAAGTCAAGTATATAAGAATGTTAATATACAGTCTTTGACAAACTATACTAACCTCATACCAAGCTAAACGATAGTAATTTTTCTTTACAAATATTTAACATACACAATTTTATTATACAAAACACTGATGTTGATTTTATAGCTCTATATTCAAATAAAATGTAGAAAGGATTAGTCTCAAATTTGCATATGTGGATAGCTCTCTCCAGCAGTGATGAATAAAATCCAGTAACTTGCTAACTTTAAGAATATCATTTGGATATGTTTATAAGGATTGGAGAAATGAGGTTGGTGCAGTATACGTTTATGTGTATGTATGTATCCATACATTTTTTTATACATGTATATCGAATGAGATTGTGATTTTTTTTTATCTAATCAGTTGTTCATAGGCATTGAAATATACGTAGATTTATGAATTATCGATTGGAATAAAAAAGAATCGTTTGTAAAGTTAAAGATTGTGGCCAATTTTAAAGTAAAAAAGTCAGTAGTCTTTGTATGTGTATTGAACAGGGGAACTAGCGTCCCGCGTTCCACTTCAGTCGGACCAGGGAATGATGGAACGGTGGACAACATACAAGGCACACCATAAGGAACAGAAATAAATAATTAATTTTATAAAACTTTTTTATTACGAACGAAGATAATTGATTAAAATACCTAATTATGTAGTTTCACTTACCATGTCATCCATATTGAATCCAAGTTCGGCAATGCGTTTCGTGGCCCCGCACTCCCAAAGGGGGCCTCCCCCCCCCAACTCCCCCAGCGAGAGTGCGTGTCCCGAGCAACGCACTCGAAGCGCAACTCTCTCCTCGCACTCAAAGAATGTCTCGATGTGGTCTCGCGTCTACACGAGACGCGAGACATACGCGAGTCTTTGTGTTTATATATTGTTTCTGCGTCTTTCATTTCCCCACCTCCCCTCCTATATTATCTCTCGTTTAATTAGGGCCTGATTGACAAATGGGAGGTAGGCAATTAAGTCAAGAGGTCGTTTCCCCATTTTTAATGGGTTACGACCACCAATTTGGGTTCTTAATGACCTGACCTTCGACCACGTTCAGAAATCACTGCGGTATCCGTTCATAGACGTTCAAGTCGCATTTGACGGTCGTATTGTATCGCCCTCAAGGCCTTAAAGTCGTACCCCAGCGACGTACTGTCGTACTGAAACGTCGTACAGTCGGCCTAAGTGTCGTACCGTCGTGCTCAAACGTCGTACCGTCGTGCTCAAGGGCCACAACTCGTCGTACGCCAAGAGGTTACAGTCTGCTGAAGCCGGCTGACCTGTTCCTGTACACGACCGGTACCGGTCATATACCGGATTCCGTGTGTGTGTGTGTGTGTGTGTGGCTGCATCGGGTTACCGCCTTATCGTACACCACTAAGTCCTTTTCCGAACCCCATCACTATCGACCTGTTCCTCCTCGGTATTACGACAGGAACCGGGTCCTCTCCCCCCCCCCTTTAGAGGTCGTACTCGACCAGTAAACTCTCCCACTCCAAGGTAACTCGAGACCACCACCGCCTCCCAGATAGGGGGAGGGGGGTTCTCAAGTTTGGGACGAGAGAGAGAGAGAGAGAGAGAGAGAGAGGGAGATAGGCTCACCCACCCCAGTGTCCGTCTGTCCGGCCGGCCGGCCGGTTGGTTGCTTGTTAATTTCATAACTTTTCCCCTAAACACAATAACGATGCCATTGTAAGCAAATAATTTGATAATGATTCAAAGCAAGGAGGACTCATAGATACGTGCCTGTAGAGCATTATTTATTAATATAACTTAAAATAAACACATTGATAATGTCTCAAATAAGGTAAGACAATGAAGACATTCTTGGCCTCTCTCAATGTTGTGTCTCAGCCAGTATGATTCTTAGTGTCATTATTATGAAATAAAGTATTCTGACTAGTTTAATCTCTCTATCAATCTCAAAACACGGTATTCTGTTTGCCCAAGAAACGAATTTAGCTTTGTATAAGTGACAGCTGCTCCAAATGTTTCTAAGGTAAACAAATACGTTTAAACGACGTACTTCAGCTTACACTTATCTATGTACACTTATAGCTGATATAAATACTCTTCATAGCCCAAGCACAAATTAATGGTATGAATATTTAAGTTATTGTGCCACAAGCGTCCTACCATCAGCGTGAACAGAAAAAAAAAAAAAATAAATGGCCATAAATCAAGCAACATAAACAGACGCATGTTTGGCGTGAGCAAGCATTTAATGCGGAGGATTTTACATCACGAACCAGTGTCGTCAGCATTGGAAAACCAGTATAGAGAGACAGAGAGGTTATAAATATTATTATCCTCCCATTCTATACGTTCTGGAAGACTTGAATAAGATATTGGAGTAGTTTTTTTCGGCAATTCTTGCGTTAAATGGCGAGAGAGCCGTTCACTGGCCTCGCTGGGCGGGGCCCGGCCCTCAGGCCTGGCAGGTGACGTCACGCAATGTTGTGATGCTTGCCAAAGTGAGCTTCCAAAAGTCGCCAGATGTAAAAATTCACGATAACTCTTAATATAAGAATTAAGAAAAAAACCATACATTTATATATTGAATACAATTTATTGATTTTTGTTATAAAAGTAGAGGAAATTAAGCGATAGAAAGTATAGATTAGACGACTCTGACCTGAATTTACTGGAAGGAAAAATCTTACATATTACTGACCCAAGGATTTTGTAAATCAACATACTAATGTTAAGATAGATAATGTGATAGATAAAGAAGATACTGATGAGTGAGAAATAGATAAAGATACTAAGGAAATAGCACGAGAAAACAGTTTTCATCATCAACCGTAAAGCAAATGAGAAAGAAGAAAGAAACAGACCGAATCTTCCAGAAATGAATTGGAGAATCGGGTCTCATTTCTTCCTCAGTCAGTGACACTGTCCCCCCCCCCCGATGAGACAGATGTTGACCTATGTGAAATATGAGAGAGAGACAGAGAAGGATAATGAGATAAGAGAGAAGAGGGAGAAGAATGGGGCTGGTGAAACAGGAGGTAGACAAGAACGAATGAGATAGAGGATAGATAGGAGATGCCGATGAGACAGAAGATAAGAAATTAAGGCTTGTGAGACAGAATCCCCGGACGGAGAGAGAGACGTCGACTCCCCCCACCACCCACCGCCCTAGTACGGTAACAGCCACTTCACGCACGACAGGAACGACCAGAAAGAAGGCGTTCGTAGAAAACCAGTTGTGTTGGGAAGTGACCAACCCGCATCGTCGTCGTCGTCGTCTCTCTCTCTCTCTCTCTCTCTCTCTCTCTCTTTCTTACCCGTTTTCCTTGTGTGGGTCACTGGCAAGAATATGCCAGGGGTCAACCATCGTTAACAGCTGTTAGGCTAGGGGGATCGTGGGTTGGCAGGGGGGGTCTCACACACACACACACACACACACCTGGTACGCAGGAGTTTTGGGGGGGGGGGTAGGTGTGTAGGCCAGTCTAGCGCACGAGACGTGTGACGACGCGTGACGGTCGGTCGTTACGACTCCTGGGACGACGTGTGGTGTGTGTGTAGGGGAGGCTGACGAAGACTGGAGACAATTTGCTTCCGTCAGCTTGCAGTGCGACAAATGGTGGTGACAGGAGGCTTGAGACAGCCCTTCCCCACTTAGGATGTGTACTACCCGGCGGCGTTTGCTTGCTTGGACGCCATCAACACCAGCTGGGAGGGCGACGGGTGGGTGGCGGGGTCCTCGGTCCGTCGTCACCCACTGACTCTTCTCTCTTGATTTGTTGACAGCGTGGGTTTTCCTCTTTTTCTCAGAGTAACTCGTGGTGGGGGTCGTGGGGGGGGGAGCTGTTTCTCATGTATCGGTGTGAGGGGGAGGGGGGTGTACGATGTCACCATCGGTTCCCCCCCCAAAAAAAAAAACACCGATCGACATCTACCTCCCGATTGTACAGTATCGGTTCAGCTTTACAAGTCTCTCACCCCCTCCCTCCCCCCATCGTATCGGCATCGGTGACCTTGTGCGTGTGTGTATATGTGTGTGGGTGGGTGAGTGGGGGGGGGTGTGACGTGACGACGCCGCGGTTGCCAACACTAACCACGGAAAATGGGGTGGAGGTGGGGGGGAGGGGAAGGGGAGGGGGATGATTCGAACGCTGTCCCTCAGTGGATGGATGGCGTCTTCAGGCCCCCCACACCCCACCCCCCCACTGTTGGTTGAGCCTTGCCTGCGTTACTGCCGCGTGCTGGAAGCGGACTGTTCCATTTCTGTTCCAGCCCATTCCCGCCTCCGTTGGACACTTGCTCCCTCTGTCAGTGAAGCGGCTGAATCGGGCGAGCCTAGAGAGAGAGAGAGACGGAGACTCATGAGAACCACTGCTGACACCGTGATTCTCACCAATGTTCAAGCCACGTTGCTTCGTATATCTGTGTTGCTGACACGTTGATTGTGAGTGAGAACACATATATATCCTCTCGCATCTAGGTGGTTCACATTCGTGGTAGTAACGCGTAGTTACCACCATCTACCATCTACCAATCGTCCTTTGAAGAATGAGCGTTGAGCCATACGCGCCAGGTGGGTGGCTAGCTGGCTGGCTGGCTCTCTCTCTCTCTCTCTCTCTCTCTCTCTCCCTCTCAAAAAGGCCAACGTTCGGTCTTATTTTCTAAATATTTCCCGTGTGTCTCAACACTTGCCTCACGAGCCAGATGGATAAAGTTTTATCTCTCATCACCTCTCTCTGGTGTGTCTCATCGGCCTTCAGTATATCTCCCATCGTCCGCATTACACATTATGCAGGAGTCGGGTGTTGACTGTCGACAGTTAAGTTTACCTTCCGGGCCCCTGATCTCTCCTCCCTGGCCGTGTTGCGGCAGCATACTAACGCTGACCAACCCGCGTCACCTGCTTTGAGAGAGTGAGTGAGAAGTAGTGTCTCATTCTTCAACATCAGGAATGATATAGGCATGGCAAGTTGAGAGACTGGTGCTCAAGTTTATCTTCACTATTGCCTTTATAACAAAAAAAGTGAAGGGATGCACGTTCATTCTTCCTTAAGACTTTCCCACTGATTTTTCCTTCAGGTATATTACTCCTGCAAGGTATTTTTTTTTTCTGACTTGGTTTTCGTCCGACGTGTTGCCTGAGGAAGTAGAGGGTAAGGAGAAAGAGCCTTTGCTTTGCTTTTAATTCATTCTGCTGCTTTTAAAGGACCTGCCCTCTTTTTTAAGTAGTGTTAAGGCCTAGACCACGTCGCTTAAGACCTTAGGTCTAGGTGGTCTGTTAAAGCCAAGACCACCTCGCTTAACACCTTGGGACTGGGTGGTCTGCTAAAGCCAAGACCTCCTCGCTTGGACCTTGGGGTTTGCGTAGTCTGTGTATCTATTTAAACTCTGTAACTCGACTTGTTGTCGTATTTGCCAGTATATAAGTTATATGATAACATAAGTGTATTATAAAGTTTTAAGTACCCTCATGTCTGCCTTCAATATCCTGAGTCTCGAGATAAAAATCATTTCGAATCATCTTCTGTGGAAAGCAGACAGAAGAAAATATCAGACTTGAGGGTCATATTTCTCGTTTTCTTTGAGGAACTTCTGTGGCCCTGGCCCAGACAGACAGACAGACAGACAGACAGACACTTCTTTGGTCTTAACACAGACACACGTACTACCCCGAACCATCTGCCCAGTACATTTTAAAGATGTCCCCCCCCCTAGTGCCAGACACACTGTACATAGACCGCTCAAAGTACTGTGCCACACGAGGCCAGCTGTGGTTGACTGGCTGGCTATGTCAAGTTCCCTTGATCCACCTCATGTCAGTTCATTCGCGCAGGTGACACACACACAAACACACGCATAGTTCCCCACCCACACCACCTTCTTCCTCTATGAGACACCATTGTGTCAATTCCTGGCCGGCCTCGTCATGTACGCGTATAGAATGTGATTCACTTGACAAGTAGAGTAGAGGTCGGTCGGTCAGGGATAATCAAGCATGCATGGTGTATGAGGAAGGAGACCAAGCCCCCTTGTGGGACGCCTGCACCTTCACAATGGCGACCTTGAGTTGCCGACAGAATGTCATGGAGGCCGCTGGAGTCCTTCGAGCTACACTTTACTGGGGCTTTCCAAAGATCGGCGGCCCGATCAGCTTCCAGAATGATGAGGCAGGGGTGTTCCCTCCAGCCAACTGTGCCACACACACACACACATAGACAAACACGGGGGGAAGCAACAGAAAACAAGATATGGCTATGTAACTTTCTTTGTCTCTGTGACATAGTACAGAGTCATGTACGACCCCTCTGTGCCGGGACTTCCTGTGTGTGTGTGTGTGTGTTTATGTGTGTTTTACCACAGCGGTTGCTGGATGGGGAAAGCGAAGAACCTCACCATCGGGATTCGAAAGCCGGTTCGAATACGCTGGCGAGACCTCGAAGTGAATCCTACGAACCTTTGAACAAGCGATAAGTCAAAGGGAGTTCATCAGGTTCTGTTAATTCAATTTTTTATTAAAGTTTATATATATATATATATATATATATATATATATATATATATATATATATATATATATATATATATATAT
>JAYMFT010024434.1:0-16285 GCA_038088735.1 Panulirus argus
CACACACACACACACACACACACACACACACACACACACACACACACACACACACACACACACACATACACACGCACGCACGCAGGAAACCACTAAAAGTCGTTCTAATGTTCCATATATATATCCAAGACTCGAACTTGGACCCGTGTGATTCACATCAAATGATGCACCACTAACAAAGTGGTTCCCTAGAAAAAAAAATATGAATACATATGATTCTTAACCAACCTCGATACTGTCTCTCTCTGGGGTAAGACAGGGGCACAGATCACGACAGCCTTAGACTAACAGCAGGAACTCCAGGGTCATCACCTGCTGCCGACTGTGGTCGCCAGCACATTCCTGGCACATCCCAGGCAGTACTGGGAACTGGACCCGTGGCAATCTTCCTCCCACCCTCCCCTCCAATCCTCGCATAGTTTCCGTCCCCATGGGCCAATCTTCTGGACCAGTTACTCTCCCAAACTACCCACACACATACCTCGGCACACTGACGCCCTCACACTTCCGTTACGCCCCCGCCCGCGGCCCCCCTGGCTGGTGGTAGTGGGACTTCCCCCAGAGTCAGCCGGTAGTACTGCTCATCGTTTACCGTCAGCGGGCGTCAGCAGCAAGGACATGTGCGAGATATCACCAGGCCTCTGCCCCCCCCCCACACACACACACAAGCAGGACCCTACCTACCTACCTACCAACATTACTAATGACAGCAACACCAGCCATACTTGCTCCCTCTCCATGTATCAACCATAATGGACGAGTTTACCATCAGTCACCTACTGATGACTATTCCAATACCTTCCATTATGACACAGGCCCTTGTCATGCCTTCCAGACCTGGCCTATATATCGCTTACACTTCCAGCACTGATGAGACTTAAATGTCAGGAGGACAACCTGTTGACGAGACGTGAGGAGACGGTGGTGGAGGTGGTGGTGGTGGTCACGGGACTATCATATGTCTCACACCGTGGCCAAGGTCGCTCGTCCACACCTCACCTCCGCTCCCCTCGACCAACTCTCCGTCATCACACTCCACGTTACCCTTACTGGCTGGAGTGTTCCCAGGGACTGCCGTGCACGTGGCTCATGCAGTAAGTACGCTCCTGTGTGTGTGTGTGTGTGTGTGTGTGTGTGTGTGTGTGTGTAGGATTAGGACACATTCAGAGGTCACGTTCGTGGTGGAGTACGCTGGCTCTCTGGCGTCGGCGGCGTGACTAAACGTCTTATGGGGCTTAATGTGTCAGGGGATGTGAGTGGCACGTGCTGGAGGGTCGGATGGCCACATGTGCCAGGGCCACAGGGTGTAAGTGATGGGGAGAGAGAGAGAGAGAGAGAGAGAGAGAGAGAGAGAGAGAGAGAGAGAGAGAGAGAGAGAGAGAGAGAGAGAGAGGCCTGAGGCCACGTGTTCCAGGCAGGGTATCGGGACAGATAGAAATCTATGTCTTCTAGCGTTGAGTGGCTAGAGGGGTGATGAGGACACGTCCAGCTGAGGGGAAGGGGGGGGGGGTCAACACAGGAGAGGTAAGTGCACGTGCTGTAGGGGTGCCTGTGTGCAATGTTGCAAGGAAAAACTGAGGTCATGTGTTACTGAGGTGGACATATGTGTTGCAGGGGTAACTGAACTCACCTATTGGAAATGTATCTGGGGACACCTGTGGTAGAAGTGACAGAGTGTGCGTGCTGCTTGCTGGCGTTGCCCAACACCTGTGGTACACAGGCAGGCGAACATACGTGACTGAGGGGCGGTGGTGGAGAAACATATGCTGGAGGATTGACTGATCACAGGTGCTAGAGGGTCAGCAGTGAGGGTGCAGACCTACCCTCCCTCCACCACACCTCTGGTGGTGGTGGAGGGAGTACTGACGGTGGGGGTTGGTTACCTTCCTCGTACACCTACCAGCCCCCCCCCCCCCCCAATCCTCGCAATCTCCACACACTTTCTCAAACGTTCCTGACTGGTCGGACACCCATAACTATGTTTCATCTTAATCTTCGTCTTCTTGCTTTAGTATATATTTCCATATCCCTGTCCGGTTGTATCTGTTTATTTTGTTTCCCTCCACCCCTTCCCTTCCCCCCCCCCCTTTTTTTACTTTAAGTTTCTGAGGTCGTCTAAGGGTGAGCTCTGAGCACAGCAAGCGGCAGTCCCACATGTACTCTGAAACTGGAATGGTCTCTGGCCTGGTCCAGGGACCACACAACCTGACCCTCGTTTGGTGACACCTGATGCAAGGCTGCCCCCGCCCCATGCGACGCCCTGCCTTCTGATGAGCACGTCAGTAGCCACTCTTACCCTTGGTGAAGCCCTTGTCCCTCTCCCACTAGGTGAAGCCCATGTCTCTCTCCCACTAGGTGAAGCCCTTGTCCCTCTCTCACCCACTGAAGCCCCTGTCCTTTCCCCCAGCAGGCGACATGTTGTTCCTCCGTGTCCCGGGTAATGAGGGCAGGTAACGGTGAGGTAATTACCGTAGGATGGCAGACAAATAGACGGGACACAACCGGACCAGGACCAGGCTGCTTCTGCCTCGGCCAGAGGGCAGGCCAGCCATGCGTCTCTCTAAACTTACCCTTCTCCCTTCCTCCTTAAATGGTCACGGACAGGAAAACAGACCGACACACACACGCACCAAATCATCTCTCCATGTTTGGCTACATGACACAGGATCCAGTGGTCTGTTACTGTTTGCATATGAACACATTCCTTCTTAAGTATTGGGACTGTGCTGGGGGAGGATAGGCCCGGAAGGGGGGGGTGACCCTGGGGCAGTGAGCCCCTTCTCCCCTCCCCTCCCCCCAGCAGGAGAGAGACCCTACGGCGGTGTGTCCGTTAGCGGGGTGGTGATGGCACAACAAGGTAATGAGGCAGGGAATACTGTGTGACGATACAATCAGGTCCATCAGGTGCGGGCCGCCCCGAGCACCCTCACCCCATGCACATACTCACGCTGGGCTACTGAGCCACTCTCTGTGGTACATTTAAAGCCTGTCTCCAGGGCGAAGCAACTGAACTGGTCACCACTGCCATAAACCACCATGAACTAACCATAATGTCATACAGTTTTCATGAAGTAACCACGTTGGCGTCACATGATTCCCATGAGCCACTCATAGCGTCACAGATCGTCCGTAACCTAACTACGTTGTTGCATAATTTCAGACAAAAAAATATACCCTGACGTCGCATTACTCTGGGGGTTTGTGGTGACTAAGACTTGTCATGCAACATAACATTGCAATATGATCACCTCATGCAACATAACGTCTTGACGTCATTCGTTTAACACGAACATGTCTCTCCTCTTCTTGCATTAAAAAAATGTAATTTTAAATGAACTTCGTTTTAAATGTGAGGAAATAGCAATGAAAGCGATACAGTACAACATACGACATTCCACAAGAGAAAACGAAGAAGATACAGAAAACGGAGAAAAAGAGACAAATATGAGACAGAAGAGGGATCATGGTAGTCGGGGGAGATTAGTTTGGGGAGAGATAGACTGGACATGCGGGGGAGACAGATGAAGTAAATGATATACAAGGATCGGTGGCAGTTAAGGAAGACGACGTAAAGAATAATACGAGGACCAGGAGTGGTCAGCTGACTGACTGGCTGGCTGGTGTTTACAGCATCAGCTGATGCAGCAGCGGTACCCGGGCGGCCGCCAGATGGGGTGCATGTGGTGAGCTGATGCCCTGGTGATCAGTGACGAGATGCGTCTACCACACTGCTACCACAGCCACGGTCAGGGCCGCGGGAGGGAGGGATACTGGTGGTGGTTGTTGTAATGGTGATAATGTTGGGGTTTGTGGCATATATCGTGTTGTTGGCGTTTATGGCGTTGATGATGAGAGTATAACTGTTGGTGGTGATAGTGTTGATGGTCGTGTCCGTGGCAGTCTGTCAGTGTTGATGGTGGAGGTGATAAATGATGCTATCAGCACTGATGATGAAGACGGTAGTGGTGCTGTAGGGGAGGGGGAGGGGGGGAGTGATTAAAGTGGTGGTGGTGATGGTTTCTGTGGCGGAGGCGGTGAGAGTACCGGATACAGTGGTGGTGAAAATGTTGGAGGTGGTGGTGTGGTAACAGCAGTGGCTGTGGTGATGGAGGCGGGAGATACGATGGCTGTCGAACAACGACGGTGACAGTGATGGTGTTACTGATATGGTGGTGATAATTATGTCGGATGGTGTTGACGCAGTTGTGAGGAGAGAGAGAGAGAGAGCTGGTGTAGCGAGAGGGAGGGAGGGTGCGAGTGGGTGCTCACCCGCACTAGGTGAGTAGGTGGAAGCGGGCGCCGAGCATCTCCGTTAGCCGAGTGAACAAGCACCCAACCATTTCCTGTCCCAGTAACCAACTCCCGCGCCCAGCTCCCCCCCCCCCGCCCCACCTACGCTGTAACCCATTTACCGCCCTATTTATGTCCATCGAAAGTAACCAATTTCTGTACAGTCATGATAATACACTAATAATGTAATTCCTTTTTTTATAAAGACTTGATATTTCTCAGCAACAAAACGTAAGAAGAAAAGGAAGAGTGAGAGACGGCAGTTGCGTGTTGGGGTAACCGCAAGTTGGAGTATGATAATTACAGAAAACGGCGGCAGGCTTCCGCGTGGCCACGTAACTTCCCACTTTCTCCTTTACGTGCCGCAGCCGCCAGCACTCTCGCTCGCCTCTCCTCCTGTGTTTGTTGCTACTGCCTCGCGTCCTACATTACTCTCTCTGTTAAATCTTAATCTTGTATTTCACATTCTTACATTATTGTAGTATCTGTTTTGGCTACAATCTTTCTATCTAACAGTTTTTGATTTTTCGTGTACAAGTCGTGTATTTCTTTATTGTTTATTTTGTAATTTCTTGTTAATAATCTATATTATTATTCTTTTACCAGTAATCTGGTGCTGTGCCATCTGCCATGGCTATATTAAGGTAGGCTATGTTAGAAGTGGCTATGATAGCAAAAAGTGCTAAGGTTGGTTATGTTGGTTGATGTAGTCAGCTGCTGTGCTACGAGAGCTTTAGTTGACTTTGTTGGTAGCACTCACACTGTTGATGGTACTGGTGTCACTGGCGCTGTTGTCAATGGTAATGTTGTACTGGTGCCAATGATACTGTTGTTACTAACTCTGTTGATGGTAATGGTGTCACTGGCGCTGTTGTCAAGGGTAATGTTGTACTGGTGCCAATGATACTGTTGTTACTAACACTGTTGATGGTAATGGTGTCACTGTTAGTACTGATGGTACTGGTTTCACAGGTAGTGTTGGAACTGGTGGTGTTGAAGGTACTGTTGTCATTGGTACCGTTAATGGTACTGTTGTCACTGGTAATATTGATGGTACTGTTGTCAATGTACTGTTAGTGGTACTGTCGTCATTGGTAATGTTGACGGTACTGTTGTCATTGATACTCTTAATGGTACTGTTGCCACAGGTACTTTTGATGGTACTGTTGTCACTGAATATGCTGATGGCACTAGTGTCACTGGGACTGCTGATGGTAGTTACACTGGTGTTACTGATGGTACTGTTGTCACTGGTACTATTTTTGGTATTGCTGTCACTAGAGCTGTTGATCTTATTGTTGTCATTGCTACTGTTGAGAATGCTGTTGTCACTGGTACACTTGCATTGTTGATGGTACTGGTGTCACCGGCACTGTTCATGGATTGCCTAATTGGTACTGTTGATGGTACTGATGATGGTGCTGTTGTCACTGGTACTATTGACGGTACAGGTGTCACGAGTGCTGTTGAAAATATTGTTATCACTGGTACTGTTGATAGTACTGCTGTCACTGATACTGTTGGCGGAACTCGTGTCACTGGTACTGTTGATGGTACTGTTGTCACTGGTAGTGATGATGGTACTGTTGTCACTGGTACTGTTGATGGCACTGGTGTTTGATGGTACTGTTGTTATTGGTACTGTTCATGATACTGTTGTCACTAGCGTCTTTAATGGTATTGTTGTCTCTGGTACCGTTGATGGTACTGCTGTCACTGATACTGTTGATGAAGCTCTAGTCACTGGTACTGTTAATGGTACTGTTGTCACTGGTACCACTGATGGTACTGTTAATAGCACTGGTGTCACTGGTACTGTCGAAGGTACTGGTGTCACTGGCGTTTGATGGGTATTGGTGATGGTGCCAATGGTGATGTTGATTATGGTGCAGCTGATGACTATGCAAATGGTTTGTGGTGGTGTCACTATGTTACTGTTGCCGTGAACATGGTGTTACTGTTTTTGTAATAATGACGATGTTCTTACTGTCCCTGATCTGGTGGTGGCGGTGGGGGTAGGGCGTGTGTGTGTGGGGGGGGGGGGGAGAAGGGGTGATGCTGAGCCCAGCCCGGGCTGTGGGGGTGAAGACCCCCGACGACTGCACCAGGTATGGTGGTGACAAGACCTGGCCCCACCAGGATGGGGGAGGGGCTACACCTCCACCATCTGAGCGGCCACCTCCCTCACCTCACCTCACCTGCCTAACTTAACCCGCCTCTGCTGACTTACGGTCTTACGGTCCAAACTGCTTCAACACCTCCCATGGCTAACTGTCTACTCAGTTTAATTAAAGATAAACAGTTACAGTTTTCATGCTCAAGAACTCGGAAAAAGGTCCTCAGAATCACGCCCGTAATGTCTCCAAAGCAAAACATTTTCTTCGAACTTTAAAATAATAAAAAAATTATTAAACTGACAAAATTATCAATAATTCAAAAAAAATTGTTTTGATTAGAACAGAAGTTATAACATATTTGACACTGGAATTTTTCCCAAAAAATTAAAGTTTGAAAACTGAGTTGAATATTACTGTATCCAGTAGGTGCGGTGGCGTGAGGGGAGTGGCAGGCTTGGACACCAGGTGTGGAACTCTCCCTCTCCTGAGGCAGGTATAATAGGGCAACGATGGCTAAACTGATGGTGGAGGAGGGTTTCATGCATACTGTATGGGGCCACACATGACCCTCTTGACATCAAAAAGTATTACTGACACAAGAAGCCATCGCTGACATTCACTTGACACTCAAAGGCATTCTTGACACACAAGGCCACACTTTGCACTTATATTACACTATAAAGTATTGGTAACACACGAGGCCATCCTACACATTCATATGACACCAGAAAATATTCATGACACTGGGGGGCCACAGCCCACGCTCACACGATACCTGTCGGCTTTCGTAACTCATGAGGGCGCCACCATAACTCACATGACAGTGGGAGGCAACCACCCTCATTCATACGACACCAGAAGGCCGGAGGGCATTCATGACCCATGGAATCACCTCAAACACTCACATGGCACCAGAGGATTTTCCTAACTTGTGGAGTCACCCTTATAACTCCCACGAACGTTGAGAGGCATTCGTGACACGCGGAGCCCACCTTCGCCCTCTCACGAACGCCGTAACACCAGTCACCTCACGTCTCAAGGCCTCTGTGACGCACGACCCACTCTGGACGACCACAGGCACAAGATTTACCAGGAGGTGAGCCTGGTTCTCTCTTGTATGACTAGTGCGTTAACGTGATGGTCATTACGGCGACAGTTCTCTCCCGCCCGACCAGAGAGGAACAATACAGTCCACGTGGGGGACTCGGTGTCAAGTCATCCGGCTGGGTCCAGGTTGAGGGCGGCGGTGCCTGGCACCTGAGCTACACGCGCCGCCCAAACAATATACTATCGCGAGAGTACCACGCGAACTGTCTCTCTGATTACTTGTTCTGATTGCCATTTGTGTGTTACGGGGGGAGAGTTTTGCACTAGTGTCGCCCCGTCTCTTGACCTTGTATATATGTACCATGTCTTCAATCTTGTGCGCACACACACACGCACACACACACACACACACACACACACACACACACCAGCTTAAATGTATATATGTGTATGCATATACGCGCCCCTGTGCGCGCGCGTGCGTGTGTGTGTGTGTGTGTTGTGTGTGTGTGTGTGTGTGTGTGTGTGTGTGTGTGTGTGTGTGGTGTGGTGTGGTGTGGTGTGGTGTGGTGTGGTATGGTGTGGTGTGGTGTGTGTGTGTGTGTGTGTGTGTGTGTATGCAGCCTTGCTGTAACGGGAGAGCCAGGGTCACCCTGGCCTCTGTCGTCACCGATGCTCTGTATCGGTGAGGAAGTGGCAGTGGCCAGGACCGGGACACCCTCCCTCCCTCCCAACAAAAACTAGGAAGTAACACACGTAACAGTGTTCCTGCTTCCGTATCATGGAACACTTGTCATCAGTGTTGTCAGAGTCTTCGCCCCGTCATGGATCACCCACCACCTTAGGACTCGTGCTCAAACAAACACTTTCTCTCGGCAAACAATGGTTCACTGCAGCGCTGATCCCAGCCCAACTCACTCTGGTCATCTATCCACAAGATCATTATCGTTTATAAGTTTCACATCTTCACTTTCACCCGCGGGTTTTTCAAGGAGCGTTAGTGTGCATGAAGGCTTCCCGGCCGCCGCCGCCAGGTTCCCTTCACCCAGAGTCAAGGCCCATCTTCACACGCCTCCCTCACGGCTCGTAAAAACCTGGACCCGCTGACGGTGGAGGTGTCGCCCTCACTACCACCACCACCACCACCAACCTGCTCCCTCCTGCTCACACACACACACCTCATAATGTTGAAGCCAGTCCTGATACAATCTTTTCACGCCGACACGTCTCCTCACACCACCTCCTCGTATCAACACGCCTCCTGACACTACCTCCTCATGGCAACTCGCCTTCTAATAAAACCTCCTCACTTCCATACACTTGGCATCTCGGGTCTGGTCTTCAATACGTGCCTCCTATTTAGGATTTGTTGTCATGTACACGCCCGCTGTCCTGAGCACAATCATGTACACACGCGCACTAACTTCGGTCTGATGATGTACACACGTCTGTAAATAGAGACTTAGTCTTGGACACACACAATAGCCCGGCCTTCATCCTCTACATAGCTCGCACCTCACAAACTGGTGTCAGGAATACCTACTGCCGGCATGCCTTTAGTCCTGTGTACAAGTTCCTGACGTACGAGACGATCGTTTATCCACGTTCATAGTTGTGACTTGATCCTGTACCTGCACTCGTAACCTCAGACTTCCATAAGGGCATGATCTACCTCGGGTTATGTATGTCATGTCCTCTCCCATTGCTCACTACTCGCACTTGGTCTTACACGAACGACTCGTACTTAGTCTAGTACGACATACCCTTGCTTACGAAGACTGGCCTCGCACAGGGGCTCGGTAACCTGGATTTGGTCCAGTATCTAGCCATGCTAACTAGTCTGGTGTCGAGCTTTACTAGCATCCCGCCGTGTTAAGTGGAACATGGCCTTGCACTTCCCCCCCACTTACTCGAACGTATATATACACTTACGCTAACTGGGAAATGATTTTTTCACACACCTAATAGCACAGGCCTTCACTAAATAAAACCTGGCCTTGTACAACACAGCTAACTTAGTTCCGACCTTGTACCCAGCGTTAGCCACCCAGGATGTGGTCCTGTAGACTCACCCATCATCCTGTGGGGCAAAAGGAGACTCTGCACGATAAAACTCACAACGCGAGGCTGATGATCCGATCCCACACCTCAGGCTGGTAGGCTCCAGT
Organism: Panulirus argus; assembly: GCA_038088735.1. Lineage (NCBI taxonomy): Eukaryota > Metazoa > Arthropoda > Malacostraca > Decapoda > Palinuridae > Panulirus > Panulirus argus. The sequence continues at coordinate 9,623 of JAYMFT010024434.1, forward strand.
CCCTCCACCAACGCCACACGCAAACATAACAGTAAGCAACAGGATACAGTTGTATTCCTATAAGACACAATAATAGCACATTACAATGAAGACAGAGGGAGGGAATAGCGTTCACTTGAAGCTGCTCCAAAAGCGGTTTCACAACAAAAGGATTGTACACAATCGCTTTTTTCAGGCCGCCAGTAGGCCTACTGTATGTAAATAAACTTAAAATAGGATATAATCTCCATATTTCATCACCATCTACATATATGCAATTAAAGAGAAAAAAAAAATCAAGTTACAATTCATGGAAATGTTTATTCTCGCCTACAGGTATACAGGACTTAGCTACATCAGTTATTTTTACTCTGGCAGCTGGCGAGGGGTCGAACCCAGGCTGCGATGATCACAAGGCTCACGGTTTAAGACTCGCAGCAACAACGAGAGAGACAAGTCAAGCCAAGGCGAGATCTGCCCTGGGCGAGAGATCTCCACACACACACTGTCTTTTCTTGCCATCGACACACGAGATGAATCATAATTAAACGAGACGTAGGCCCAGGAGCTGACTGCACACCACCACCAGTTACTAACAGAACAATACACGTTACTACGCTATACTATACATATATCATGAGGAAAGTTCGACCGATACTGCTCTCAGAGACCGAACATGAACGGCCACCAAAAATAACCGGGTAGCCAACCGTACTAAAAAGAAAAATCCGGTTGCTCATTGTTTTGCAAAACCGGACCCGACTTAAGAAGAAGAAAAAAAGTGAGCGTCTGTCTTTAGGTGGGAGGTCGGTCCGGGGAGCCAGAGGTGGCCGGGCAGTCAGTGTGCGAGGCTGGGGGTGGGAGCCGAGCGGTGCCCGTCGTCCGTGGTGGCTGGCTGTATGATCACCTTAGCCACTACCCCGCAGGGCATGTCTTCACACAGGTGATTTAGCTCCAGTCTCACTTGTACACTCTCATCCTCGAAGCTTCACTCCCGGTGTCAGGAGGAACTGGTAATCTTAACAGCATCGACCAGGCATGAGATTGTTACATCCTTCGCCCTCGAGTCAACTCCTGCACAATGGTCTATGACGAACCTGCTCCTATGCCAGCAGGAGCAACAAACAAGCTGGCCTTGACTTCTTTTTTTAGCTACTATGCCTAACAACTATTTTAAACTTAATCCTGATGCAGTGCAACGAATATTCACTTCACAGGCCATCCCGGAGCGCATCCGTCCAGCCATGAGCTATGTGCGTAGACGATGCCAAGCTACTGTTCTTCTGAGTTCGTATGGCAGCGTAAAGGACTCTTCCGTCTAGGGAATTTACCCTCGTTGCATAATGTTTGTGGTACGAGTTTTTCTAATGCACGTCTTCGACCAAGAACCTTAAGTGGGTTTAAAAGACGAGCAAATACTCGCCAAATTATTAACCTGTACCGCTGATTCATCTACATTATATTCGCCTTAGCTAAGCAGCTGGCGTGTGTGGTTAAGGAAATCACTCAACTTGGACGTACACCGAATAGCCTTAATGACGACAAAATTTGGGATTCCTGTTGAATTTCCATAAATTTCCAGCAGGAAACAGGCATTTTCGTATACTCCTGTATTAAAGGATAAGCGATGAGCCAGACGAATGGAAGAATATGTACAGCAGAAATGATCTGATACTCGCTCAGGAGTCTCCTTCAGGAACGTGCCGCCCCAGGCCCAGACAGACAGTGTGGGAGCCAGGGGGCAGAACTCCGTCATGCCTCGCACATTACCTTGTGTGAGCATGGGTGTAGAGTGAGAGGGTTCTACTCTGATGTCCACCATACAGGCGGTGGCGAATGGCCAGGCCAGGCCAGGCGGGCAGGTTGATGGATCTCAAGTTAAGGTGGAAGCAACAGGTGCCAGTGCTGGTGCGGCACGAGCAGCCTGCACCATGGGCACGTGGCGCCACAAGGAGTTAAGGCACTGCTGGGTAACACTGGGGACAGTATACACGTCACTGAGCCACGCGGGCTACACTTGTGCCAAAGTGGCACCACAACACAGCACACAGGAGGTCAGACACTGGGCCAGGTAGTAGTGACAACACCGCAAGGGAACCTCCACGCGAGGCGGTGGTCGGGGAGAAACTGACGGACCAGCGAGAGTCTCGGGTTCGACCCCCCCGACCATCGTGGTCTCAGCGCCGCCCATAGTTGGACGGCAGCTTTCTCTTTCATTGCGAGGATCCCGGGCCAACCAGCGGCAGTGCCAGTCCAGACGCCCGCCCCGCCCACGCCACCTCCGCCTTCACAACACAACATATGCCAGCAGCCAGAGGGCCTCAGGTCCTATCATCCGGAAAACACTTCACACCCGCCTAGTGTACCGCCAGCACTCCTGGCCTTCACCTTACTGGATATTACAAGACAAAGAATGCTGACAGGTTGTTACAAGGAATTTCCTGAAAAAAAAAGTAATATCGACATTAGGACATGTACGAGGCGAGTCTCTGAGCTATTACATACCAAGGCAACCATGACACATCAAGGTGATGCGATACAAGGAAACGGCTACAGCAAGAAAGATCCCAATTATACCAAGGCTGGGAATCCTCAGAGGTAAACCAGTTTCTCCGTGCTACCACAAGGCGACTCTCACCATACATAATGCCTCCCACTATCTAGTACAACCGTCGTTGGAAGGGGACCTGGTCGCGCCAACGACGACGAACGAACAATGCCATTACTCCCGATATGGGGACACTTCTTTTTTTGTGTTATCGACACCAACTTGACAAAGGCCAAGTAAGGCGAGGTGGAGGTCAGAGTTCACGGGCGTAAGTTGAGTACCCCCAACCGCCCCCATCCAACCCCCAGCCACCACCGCTAACTTACTTGACACATTCCTGGTGGATCTTGGTCTCCAGAGCTTTAATGCGAGAGTGACATGTGGCGTGACAACTGTTACACTACCGATACTTCACGTAACGTAACATGCAGCGGCTGCGTGACACATTTCCAGTGGCTACACAACAAGAGACGTGACGTGATGTGGTGCAGGATACGTGTGAAAAACACCAGGCGACGTGCCGCAGGACGTGCGAGGAGCAGCTGGAGACGTGCCGCAGGACATACGAGAAGCAGCAGACGTGCCGCTGGACGTGCGAGAAGCAGCAGGAGACGTGCCGCAGGACGTGCGAGGAGCAGCTGGGGACGTGCCGCAGGACATACGAGAAGCAGCAGACGTGCCGCTGGACGTGCGAGGAGCAGCGGGAGACGTGCCGTGATGTACTGCGAGAGCAGCAACAAGGGAGTGGGAAGTTTGCCCGCCAGAACAGGAAGTCTGAACATACCTAGAGGAGGGACTTGCAGCCTCGATCCGCCGCCGCCGTCGCCGCCACCTCCACCACCACCACCACCAGCCCAGACCACTTGATGCCCTCCCGCGCCTCATGTTCACTGACATACATACAGTACGTCAGGCTGGCGGGTCGTAACGTGTCAGTGACCAACCCAGTCCAACACACGCACACACACACATAAGGTATTCAGCAAGCAACCCACGGCAACACACACACGGAACAAGGCTGTTCCTACGACCCATCTTAAAGGGCCTGTGAGACTAAGCTTTTACACAGTAACAGTTTAACGAGGCCAAGTGAACGCATCTAATTCCTTATATGAAGAACGAAGCCATTTTTGCTCGGATCGAACACATTAACGACCTCTTCCCCCCTTCACTTTCTCACTTCATTTTTTAATGTAATTGTTGGTGATTCCTAAGAATTGGTGGAAAGACGTGAAACGTTTTTGATGTTAATGTGCATTTTTACCACGTCCATTTTCATGAAAGATATTCTGTCCAGGGTTACTTCTTCAGCACGACAGGACGACCCTTGAGCACGACGAGACGACCCTTGAGCACGACAGGACGACCCTTGAGCACGACGAGACGACCCTTGAACACGACAGGACGACCCTTGAGCACGACGAGACGACCCTTGGGTGTGATGGCGAGATCTTTTTGACCTTACCTTTAGGCGGGTCAAGTGAAAAGGTCACACCACCATACCCAAGGGTCGTACCGTTGTGTTCCAGGGGTCAAACAGGACCTGAGTCGTTCTTACCTCTGGACTGGAAGGGTCGAGGTCCTCCGTACAGAACTATGCCGGTAATTGGCGGTCGGTTCACAGTTACAGAGGCGGATAAAAACAAGTGGAAGGTTCCCGCGTTGTGCGTCGCGCCCTCCTCCTTGTTTACAGCAACAACAATAACAAGGAGAACAACGCACGAGAATGTGTTCACGATACATAACGGGAATAGTCAAGCATCTGTAATAATAATAATAATATGTTTCTGCTACAACTACCGCTACTTCTACTACTACTAATACTAAGTACTACTACTACTACTACTGATAATAATAATGATACACTGTTATCTCTGATATATTCATCATAATATTTTCTCTACTAATTAAAATTTCTTTTCAATATATGATTATCTTTACTATCTTTTTTTTCACTCGGTGTTGTTTCCTTGGGAGGCTGGCCCATCGTGGCCGTGACGTCACAAGGACCGTAGATAAACAGTAGCAGTTTAAACAGGTACAGTTAGCGAGGGCGTCAGACCCCTCCCCTCCCCCTTAGCCAAGCACAGCGGGCCGTCCACACTGCCTGTCATGGTTGGTGCTGACCATTCATTCCCTGTGGCCGGCGGGGAGTGAAGGCGTGAGTGAATTCTTGATTTCCAGCCACCAGCGACCGCAGCGCCGTTAGAATTCAGCATTTCAGCGGCAGAGAGGTAGAATTTATTTTCTTTTTTTGTGCTAGGCTGAAGGCAAAGGTCGGCGGGGAGCCTGCAAGGCGCGGCCCACAGAGTGACGGTTCGGCCCTGACAGCGGGAGGCGTGCAGGCCCCGTGGCCACGCTTTACTGTATCATTCATCCTTGTCGCCACCCGGGGACACACATGCCTGACCCACACAACCGCTGCAACACAAGTGTGTTTCAATACTGTTTGTTGGTGCTTGTGTGTTGCCCCCCCCCACGGCCTCCCATCTGAGTGTTATTAGCACAGCGACGGGTAGGCTTACCCGTGTAGTCATGCGTAAATCCCTATATGTCAGCGGGTTCAGAGGGGTGGAAAAACTAGATATCATGCAGGATCAGAGTTCTTTTTTTTTTGTTCATTGTGACAGACGAAGGCTTTTATGTGGTCCGAGGATCCCACCGACCACCACAGACACAAGGTCCAGCGGCGATGTACCCAGTGACAGTGGACGCTGGCCGCCGCCTCCCGTCTCCCAGAACCGAACAGCCACGTGCAGCCTAACGTAGAGGAAATACGTCCAGGAACACAGTCCACCCCACCAGAGCCAAACGCCTCCTCCCCACGCTAATGGTAATTTCTCCAACTGAAGCCGAGGGGTTGGTGCTGCAGATACAAGTATGCAACTGTCACATACCATAGTTGGAGAAAGTTGTTCCAAGTGCTGTGGTAAAGGTGCTCCAACCTGATGAGTCACTGGGTAGCAAAGCAGCAGTAGCGGTAGCCAGGAGCAGCGGGAAGAAAGTTGCCTGGAATACTGTGGTACACATGGTCTTCACTGCCCGGCGTACGGACCATTAGGAGGAGCTTTCTCGGCAACTATGTCCTACACTTTGTAAAATTCACACGGACATCTTATTACTAATTTCAGCATTTTTTACCTCCACTTACACACATCTCTGCGGCTATGAAGTAACTGATTGCCTGCAGTCTCGATAAAATGTTTCCATCTCCGTAGCTTCAGTCGCAGAGTTAACAGTTCAGCGGGTACGGCTTCTAACAGCTTGGTCGACCAACGACCCAATCCAGCAGCCTAGGCCCAGTCAGGGCTGTGGGGTTCACGTGAAGACCCTCGAAGACTTCACCAGGTGTTCACCAGGTACAAGATAAGCACCCGCACAGGTGGTGGTGATGTGTTGTCCTGTCCAGTGTCTGCACTAGGACCTCTCCTGCAGGAGGTCGTCCATATGCATGTCCTTTATCTTTACTCCCAGAGGTGCGCCACGCATATTAAGAAGCGTTAGACGTAGTGGGGAATGCAAGACCAAAGATTCTTCACGACGTAGTAAACGTCCCCGACGCTACACAGAAGAAAGAAACGACTTAACATCCTGACGTACCCTTGCCTCCCGTGGCGTGGACGAGGAGGGTATCTAGGCTACATTCCCTTACCCCTACACTCACCACAACCCCCGGAAGTTCGCCCAATTTCGCGTTTCCTAACGACTCGCTTGCACTAGTTGCTCTATACCTGGGGCTTCGGGTAGCAGGTCATGCAGTATGGTTGTACCAGGTCAGCCTGTCCGTCTCCCAGGGCGGCAGGTTTAGTGATGAAGGTGTCATGGACGCAGGACTTGCCCTGCTCAACTGGCTGGCTCAGTGGTCATCCGGCCGGGGCCAACAGCAGGTTTGGTGTGGAACTAAACTGGTATAATAACTGGGTAACATGTCTCATCTGCACAGCCCCAAACCTTCCCTGGCCACGATTGGCTACAGCGTTCACTATATGCCAACACACCCTAGTGTGGTCACACGAACTCTTACGATAACTTAAGGATAAACAGGAGCAGGTCGTGAATTTCAAACTACAAAGAAACGAATACTTTCTTTTACGTTACACACACACACACACACACACACACACGCACACTTATAT
>JAYMFT010024445.1:0-16285 GCA_038088735.1 Panulirus argus
CTCTCTCTCTCTCTCTCTCTCTCTCTCTCTCTCTCTCTCTCTCTCTCATATATATATATATATATATATATATATACATACATACATACATGAGCAGGCCTCCATTAGGCATTCAGTTGCCCGCGCCGTCTCAGCTAACATAAACGATCTAAATGTTTGATGAAATTATCCCAAAAGTCTCATTAGACTATTAACTTTGAACAGACGCTGAAGTTCAAGATGCTGCAATAGATGGGATCACGGCCCCAGGCCTGGAGGGAGTTAATTATATGCGCCACAGACGTCGATGACACGGGCATACTCGATGAGACTTTACTCGCGAGGGAAAGGCTTTACATAAAGGACCTTTGACACTGTGTGTGTTGAACGTGTTTGAAGCAATGTACAGCCTGTGTTCTGTGAATGTCCGCCCTGACCCTGACATTACCATGCATTCTCATCCACGTCTGCCGTATTGATTTGGCTCTGCTACATGCCAAGAGCATGACATTTTATCTGTCATAGCTTCATTTAAGCTTAGAAAAAACGCTCTGCATGAGTTATGGTTAAGTCGACTGATCGTGTATCAGTTGCTGAACGCTTTGAAATCGTCAGAATTGAGGAATCTACTTACTCTATGCCAGGGCAAAAGGAATCAGAATCATGCTTCGGTCCGTGCGTATGTTTTTGGCATTGTCAAGCCCCTGTTGCTGAGAATAAACGTGGGAACTCTGATTAGGAAGACACTAACGTCAACTCGAAGGAAAAAACTCTCACATCTGTTCTTGAATCTTATGTTCCTGGGCGGAAATAAAGGACTATACGTTGAGAGGTTCCCTCTACCGACTTCCCGAAGGACGAAGTGCTGGCGCCCACGGGTAAGGGCAAGAGGGTGACTTCGACGAAGCACGTCAGATGACTCTGACGTGGACGTCCAAAGCAACGTTGAACCACACGAATCCTCTGGGCCATTGAGGCTAACATTTCCCTGTTTTCCCCGTCAGCGAAGGAGTATTCTTATGCCTCTCTATTCCACTCGTAGATATACAGAAGGCTGCCGTAACGAACCTACTAAAAAGGTCATGACTGTAGCGAATTAACTAGCACCTGGTGTCAACCAGGGGCAACACCTGGAAGTGCTTAATGCCCGTAATCATCGTTAAACGAACGCTTGCTAGGACGGCCATTCTCGTTGTTAAGATATGGGTCTACGTCACGCAACACGGCTTAGCAACATCAGTTTTCGTAAATATCAAAATAGCGTCGAACTTTTACACAAAAAGGCGTCATAGAAAAGAAATTGAAGCTCATCATCCTAATTACCAGTTGCAGTGGTGGAAAGCATTACCATACGTAAAGTTGAACAATAGATTTAATGAATATCGAGCTTCACATCCACGACTGATATTATTTGCGCCTCCTTAATAGCTACACGAAAAGTGTACAGGTTTTACTCTTTGAAACATCCGCGCGTCTTTCTACTCTTGACACGCTAATTCCATGAGTTTTTGATCTCTTTCACTATCGCAAACAGCTGCCTACGTTAAGGCCGTGTGGTCTGTTGCTGTTTGAATTTCTTAATATCTCATTTCTAGCTTTATATATAATTATGTTATATATAATTTGTAACAAAAACTAAGCTCTATCCACTGGATTATATATATATATATATATATATATATATATATATATATATATATATGAGCAAAACAGGAAAAATTCCTTACCATGATAATAACAAATTATACATTTACATTTACTTTTTTGATTAAATATTAAAACGCAGGGCCTGTGAATTATGGTTTAATGAAATGAAATTGAATAATTGGAGGATTTTGGGTGATATATGGCCTGCACTGTACAAACATTAAAGTTCCCTGTTAGGTTTATCTGCAATATATCATAGCTGAAATTATCCCTGTACAGAGGGAGGAAAAAAATGCTAAATACTTGTTTCGCTTAATACCACTCTGAAATGCCAGTGGTGTGCATGCTCGAGAGATATATTTCCAGAGAAAATTAAGCCAACCTGCTGTGCTAATTGGGTGAGTATGGATATAAAACAAGGGTCAGGCAGATATGCAGTGCTTGAATTATAAAGAATACTGTCGTAAGCATAGTAGTGTGTACTGTGTGTACGGATTACGAGACACGGAGTGTTAACAGAATAACTGGAGACTGAGTGTACAAGGACGAGCGCAAGAAGACGAGAACAGAAAATAGTGTTCTTGTGTACATATGGATTACGTGAACGCTGTCCAGAAGACAGGAAACGGGGACTGGAAACAGGAGGATTGAACGGATGGATCGTGTCATACGTACAGTGAGGCAATTTTCCCTCGTATTTGCCGGCCGCTTTCTTGGAACGGGTGACTCATATGGATTTTTCACTGCAGTTCTCGCGACGCGCAACAGATGAGGAGGAAGATGTGTATCTAGAAATCCATGTCATGTATCCACGCACACAACACTGCCAAATGGAATAAAGGACTGAGTGTTGCTTCCAAGGGTCAGTTATCATACGAGTGAAATATGGTCACGTCTCACGTGTCAGTATAGAACATATAATCACTATTGTTTATGAAGGGAAAGATTGCATGAAATGCTCATGGTAAAGTGCATATTGTGTGTGTGATGAATTCTACGAGCAGTCAAGTGAATAGGAGCGAAATAAATCTATGTTTGGAGATCGCTGGATATGGCTATACCAATGCTATCTTAAAACAGTAACAGAGCCATTGAAACTAAGTAAGATAGCCATCGAATATAAGTAGGAGCTGCAAGATAACTTAAAAAGAGAAAAGAAAATTACATAAGATCCTTCGTTTCCAGCAACTTTGTACGTATTCAGCTTATAAGTGAAAGGTCAGTTAGTAAATTTCCTGTAATTACTTTACATGAAACACATTTATTGTTTCAGTTTTATCGATCAGAAAACAGCACAGCTCCTTTTTTGGATTTTGCCTTCATTGTCTCGTCTTTTCCTCCTATCACAACTTCCTCATCTTTAAGACTTACGTCTACCAACACCCAAGGAGCTATCATTATCAATTCTGATATTTTTCCTTTCATCCATGACGGCCATGTTTGAATTATGTTTCTGCCCGTTGTATGTCGATTGCAATGTAGAAGAGTGAAAAACAGTTAAACAGTTACTACGATTAGAAAATCAATCATGAGTTCTCGTGAATAAAAGATTCCATTATCGTATTCATTAAGTGAAGTCGTCATATTCACAGGAGAAATTCATGGTGGTCACACAGTCATCATCGTCTTCGAAGTGTCAGTACATTCAAAGTATTATCATTTCACCCAAAATCATGATAACGCCGTTACTCAAAGGGATGTATTTACAGGCATATGGGTGGCGGCACGTTGTCCAGCAACGCCTCTAGTGGGGGAAGTCATCTGTTGATCTCGGGAGTAAAACCTACGGGGGTTTATAGAACGGAGGCAACGATGCTAGTAAATAGTCCAGGAGTCTCTGTGGGGAGACCGAAGTGGAAAAAAAAAAAGGCCTTAAAGTAAACAGAAATAAAATTTGCTATTTTCTTTTTGTATTCGTATGTCTGCTCACCCAAGTATATGTCGTTCATGATGGTAGGGGCAAGAGGAAGATTAGCCCACAGTTGTTCCAGAAGGGAGTTGACGTTGCGAGTTTGGCAGCCGACGGGTATATGTACTGGTTCGTTCCTTTAGGGAGGCAGCAATGCCTCTGAAGTGGCGGAGGAGGCATGTAATGACTCGTTCCTGTTCCTTTTCGTGAGGAAGTGATGCTTCTGCGGTGAAGTTTTGGCGGAGAGAAAAAGTAGTGAGCGTCTCGTGCTGCCAGTCTTGAGTTCCAGCCTTCGTCAGGAGGGACTCGACCCTCGTGATGTCTCCTGCAGCGGCTGTGTTGTGATAATACATATGTGTGTTACAGTGATGGCAAGTGAAGAAAGAAAAGGGAGTATAGAAAAGGCAGAGAACTCGTGCAGAGGCGGAAATATCATTATGTTTAGATTTAAGGAAGACGAGGAGTAGATTGGTAAGGCATATGTAGCATGAGCTTTAGGTAAATGTATGTGGTGGGAATTCCTAAGCGTTTGCATGCGCCAGCCGAGCAAATGGAGCGGAGGGTCCATCGACCCCAGCCGTATTTAATTCTTGTTCCAGGTTATAAAAAAAAAAGTTGTAATATATAACCATTCACCTTAAACAAGACTGGACAAAATCTAACCTTGCTTATCATAATCAACCATTTTTTAGAATGACAGTAAACATCGGCATGTAAATAAACATAGCCAGACGTAGAGGCGTGTATTCATACGTAATTATCCTAAGGAAGATCAGGGTAGTTTTAGATTTCTTTTTCTAAATTATTGTAATTATAGTCCGTGTCTTTCCTTATTCATCCTAGAAAAAAAGAACGCTCTGGTGAGACAGCGAGTCTCAGCAGTTCGTTTTGTAAAATGCAACAGTTTAGGGAACTATCGGGTAACAGCAGAAGGTGGTGTGCCCGGCCAGATAAGTGTACGTATTTCTGTTTATGTGTGTGTGTGTGTGTGTGTGTGTGTGTGAGTGTGTGTGTGTGTCTATGCAATTGCATATATGTTTACACTAATATGTGTTTTAGCAATACCCTTCTCTGACCAGCTACGGGGCCAGCAGAGAGGAACAGCAATTTCCGACAGTGCCTGCGGCCACTTTGATTATACTCAGCTGCTGTGTTCAGTAGAGGCAACGCCGTTCCCAAGTTCATTAGCCGCCGGGTCCCTGCGTTCCTCTCAAGTTCCAGTTGTTAGTTCCTGCTGGTCTCATCAGCTGTTGGCCTTCGCGTTACTTGATATCACGTATCAAATTCTGGGTTTCCGTACAAGAGAGTTTCACCTACTATTTGCTGGAACTCCGGGTAAATTCGGGTTATAATTTCGCGCTGATAGATTCATGAAGTTCCTACATCCAGGTCCTGTCTTCAGTTCCATTAAAATCGTATGTTTTCCAAAGGAGTTGAATATTGCTGCCTAGTTCCTTGATCATATAGACATAAGCGTCTGAAGGATAGCTTTCCGTATGGGTGATGGAAGTTGCTACAGTCACGCTAATGTATACTAGGACACTGTATGAGTTACGGCGTTGAAAAAGACATCCATGGTTCGGTTTTGCAGCTGTTATGGTAAAGAGGGTTTTAGAAGTAACAGCATCATAGCAGAACCTCTTACGATGATAGGTACGGCGGTACAGTCCTTGTTCATCCACTTGCCACAGAAAGATGTCTCAGATGTCCTCCCACCACAAACAGTGTTGCTAAGATGCGTGAGCCATATTATTCACAATAAGCTTCTTGGACGAAAAGCAAAGTGTCTCTACTACTCTCTAAGTTCCGGCCTTAGATTTCCACTCCTAGTGTGTGTGTTTATCTTTCCTGTGTTACTGCATGTGACATGGGGGTAGTGCCAGATGCATCAAGTTCGGTCTAGTTTTGAAAATATTTTCCACTCGTCAGCGAAACTAGATCTGCGTGCGTGATGCTTGCTGACTCGTGCAGCTGTATGTGGTATTTGTTAAAAGTGAGGGAAGACCACCATCAATTTGTATTTTATTTTCTAGAATGAATTTTTGCATTTTTCGATAAATCACTTTTCTTTTCCAACTCCGAAAATTAATCCGTCATGTCAAATATCATTCCAGAGGGCAAATGAAATACCTGCAGAAGTCTAAAAACGAGAATGAATAATTGCATTAGAACGGCAGAGGATCAGGGTGGTCATTCAAGGGTCAAGTGAACCAACTCTGATTACTTGAAAGTAGTGTCGTTCAGGGTAATGGAGACTATCTCAAAAGGATAGTGATAGTAAAAAGCACGATTGTCCACGATAGTAGATGACTATACCAGGAAAGCACCATTGCATCTAGCCAAGAGGTGACCGACTATTTCAGAATGGCTTTGAGCTGAGAAGGGGGGGGGGAAATAGCCGTCCCAGAATGGCTTTGAGTTGAGAAGGGGGGAAAATAATCGTTCCAGAATGGCTTTGAGCTGAGAAGGGGGGGAAATAACCTTTCCAGAATGGCTTTGAGCTGAGAAGGGGAGAAAATAACCGTTCCAGAATGGCTTTGAGCTGAGGACGGGAAGCAACCATTCCAGAACGGCTTTGAGCCGCGAGGAACCATTCCAGAGCTGCTCATGCAAGCTGACTATTTTCTCATGATTTCCAGCTCGATCTTCTCTCCTTCAGGTCATGCTGGCCTCAGCATATCCCAGGCCATCGAGGGAACGCCGATCGCGGGTAATACGTGGTACACTCTAGCATGTGAGTGTGAACAATAGATGAATACGTATACGCATTTATAAGAACAATAGAAAATTAGTGCAGGAGTGATAGCCAAGCAAAAGCCATAGGCTGGGTGAACAAGCCCAAAGATAAACTCCGGTGATCATCACAGGCTAGACCTTTATTCCCAGCGAATGAAAATAGAAAAAAAAATGTGAGGGACGGAACATGGGTCGAGGAGGGGAGAAGGGGGAGAAAGAGAGGCCCTGATGAGACCCTTTATTTCCACCCACTCGAAATGTCAGGACTTTACTGCTTCTGTGTCAGTGTCTCCTCTCGCCCACAGATGGCGCTGACCAACCCCCCCCCCCCCCCCCGCCACCCCACCCCACAGAACCTGCCACGCAGGAGGATGACCGTCTTCCCTACAGTAACGTCTTGGTTGTCTTTGTACTGTGCATCCCACGTCTGCACAGTAGGATTTTCCATTCCCAATTCTTGTAGATAAGGTGATGGTGTTTCTCTCTCTCTCTCTCTCTCTCTCTCTCTCTCTCTCTCTCTCTCTCTCTCTCACTCCAAAGGGGCCTCGTCGCAGGGGAATACCAAGGTGCGTCTCCCCTCAATGCCAAGGCGAGAAAAGAAAACAGAAGAGCTGCTCATTGACCTCGCCAACTCGAGGGGCGAGAGTGTGAGTGAGTGTTTACCGTGCAACGCGTTGCCGGGGATGGAGGTAACAGACACCCGACCCTAACCCTTGTGTCTACAGACGAGGTGGTCTTTCTTACGGTGGGTCTGTGTCTGTGACGTTTTCTAGATTTTACTGGCGGTTGCTGTTCATATACAGAATACCCCGTTACATGACCACGATCTCATATTTTCTTTTTTTTTTCGTTTTTCTTGCCTTTTTTTGAGGTAGCTTATGTTATTTACAGTTATTTTTCAGAATACAGCAACGCAAATATCCCACTATAAGCTTAAAAAGAATGTGTCTTTCATGAAACGAAAGAACACCATAGAATTACTAAACAGCCAAGGATCAAGTGATATACTCATCACCTCCTCCAATTAGAAACAAAGAACTTGGATAATCAACGGGTTCCCTTCGGGCGTCAATGATGCACCCTGACCTGCTGAATACCTCATAACATAATACCTCATAACATCCGGCATTACCAGAGAGAGAGAGAGAGAGAGAGAGAGAGAGAGGCAGATGTAATCCTTTGCCTGTGTGTATAAGCTTTTAGGACTGCTTTCTGCTATTGGTGTCTTCGACTCGAATCAAGCGAATTTATACTGCGTTTGAACAGTAATAGATTTGACATCACATCTGTAGGACGAGGCAACATATTGGTTTTGTCAGGGTTAAAGGGGTCCAATATATTTTTGTTGTAGGGAGGATGATCCCTAAAGTTTCAAGTCATCAGGCAGTATAACGCCAGATTCTGTTATTCGAGACTGAGATGAGGTTCTCGATGGGAATGAAGCCAGTGCTACTCTTGTAAGATGGAGCAGAGCCAGTTTTCATGTCTCCAAATGGTGCTAAGCCACTATTGCTGTCTTCAGAATGGGCTAAACCATTACAGCGTCTCAGAAATGGGCTGAGCCTGTAATACTTTCTTCATTGCGATAGGAAACAACACATCTTATGCTCAGGAAGGACAAAGGTATCCATCAAGGTGAAGCTGACGTCAAATAGTACTAAGCAACAAGATTCATTGTGGAATATTATTTCGTGAATCAGAGACTTATGTTGCGGCCCTCGACTGGATTCAGTACTCTCTTTCTAGCGTTTCGGTGGCATATTTCTATTTTCTCATGCTTCGAAAAGGTGAGAGAGAAGATTTTGCAGTCATTAAGGGTCTTGGAGCAAAATCTGAAGCTCTTGTTAAAATGATTCATCGTCTAACCGCTCCAGTCCATTACAGTGAGGATGGCTAACTTAGAAAATGACGATGGAATCATAATTATTCTCTTGCGTTCATTTCATAATGCCTGTGGTTAATAACTAATTCAGTGCACTAGGGTAGTGGGAGATTACGGATCACCAAATGACAGGAAAGTGACAGGTGGTAGCTCGTATGCTGAGAATTGACAGCGTTCGTAAAACAGACAGAGATAACACATATAAAGGGGAATACTGTCTGTAGGTCTGTTGCTAAGAGAAATATATTTGGGAAAAGTGAATTGAAAATGATGGGGTTTACGAACATTTCAGGACTGGAGGAATATACGTGATGCGAACTAATAATTTACATCGGTGGCTGACACGTGAAGATTTACACACAGCTGGGATGGACTGGATGGTCGTTTGTAAAATTAAGAGCAATTTTAGCAAAAACCTGAACATATGCGCGGCAGAAAAGATAGCTAGAACGAAATAGGTAGGAATCAATCTGTGTCCTCCATTTTACGGCGATAGGAATGGGAAAGGGGACAGAGGGAGGCCGACGATAAAAAGTCCCGTTGGAAAAAGAGAGACGGGGAAAAAAGAAAGTCACCAGAACAATTCTTTGTTCTCTCCTCGTGACAGGTGAACCCAAAGCGAAAAATATGAATAAAAAATACGACAGAGAGAGAGAGAGAGAGAGAGAGAGAGAGAGAGAGAGAGAGAAAGAGAGAGGGGAGGTAGGGCAGAGAGAGAGAGAGAGAGAGAGAGAGAGAGAGAGAGGGGGGTAGGGCAGAGAGAGAGAGAGAGAGAGAGAGAGAGGGAAGAGACGAAGCGAAGGGAGAGAAGGCGTAAGGTTGGAATGGCGGGTCAAAGTGAGGGGAGGGAGTTATGAGGAGAAACGGGAGAAAGACGTAAACAGGGGGACAAAAAAGGAGGCATGAGGAGAGATAGGAAGGAGGAACTGAGTGCAGGGAAGGAGGGAGTAATGAGGAGAGTGTTCGTAAGTCGTGTGGAAAGGGAGAACGTGTTAAGAAGGGGAGTGAGGGAATGTAGGAGGGAGGTATAAAGTGGAAGGGAAGGAGGGTGAAGGAAAGGAGGTTAATGAGTGGAAGATGGTGGACGGTGAGGAGAGGAGAATGAGGGAAGTCATGTTAGTGGCAGTGACGAGAAAGGGAGTGTGAGGGCGTGAGGCAAACCTCAGATGTTGAAGGTGACGAGAAAGAGAAATGAAAATTATTCTTATCATTTTTGATTGCGAGACTTTAGGGAGTGAATTATGCTTCATACGAGTTTGGTAACATTCAGGAATGTGTGAATCATTTTCGAAACGTGAATAATCATAATCTGAAGAAAGGATTGGGAAGATAAGAAGTATGTTTAAGGAAAAAGACCAGGGTGTTCTGTCTCTAAGTGAAATTAAGCTGAAGGGGAAGGGGGAAGAATGAATTGTTAGTGTCTGATGTGGAAAGTCTGGTCAAGAGCAAAGGAATGGATGGCACTTCTGCTGGAGGAAGAGTTGTCGGTATATGTGTAAGGAAATGAGCCCCAGACTGATGTAGGTAAATATGTAAGTGAATTATGAGATGTGAGTGACTCAACATGATTTATTCAACACTCAGGAAGTTTACAAGGAGCTACCTGCACATGAGGTTTATTCATTTGCAATTCTCCTTCACACGGATATTAATAATGCACGTAATAATTTCTTATATCCTAGAAACGGCAGACTTAATGAATGTTAGTATTACATTTTTGACGTCTTAATCCTTCCTTTTTCTGGGCTATGAAGTAGACAAACATTAGCCCGAGGAACCTTTCCTCTGCTGGGCCACGCTTCAGACAAACGTTAGCTAGAGGAACCATCTCCTCTACTAAGCCACACCTCAGGCAAACATTCCCCTGCAGATGACGCGCCCCACGGTGCTGTGGGCATCAGGTGTTTAAACACGGCTGAGCATCTGATAGGATTACGGAGGGTCTCAGAATGCAAATATACGTCGAGAGAATGATTTGAGGTGAAGAACGGATCCCTCAGAAATTTCCTGTAGCTCTTACCCTCACGGGATTTTTACATTTCTATATTTTGGTGTAGTTCGTAAAATGACTGACAAAGTAGACTGGACATTTGTCCTTTCCTTCTACCTAACTACAGTTTAACTACTTGGGTTGATGACAGAATTCCCCTTGATACATATATAGACACATCACTAATCTTGGATAACTCAGTCTTAAAGAGAAATAAAAACTTTTCAGTTTAACATTAGGGTCTCATGCTTTCACGAATATGTATGTTTGAAACTGATGTTCTCAACGTTATGGACTTACTTGACATATGTGAGTTACGGTCAAGAATTCTTGCGTGAGACAATGGTTTCTTCGTATTGTATTATCCCTACAATTTTCTTTTGAGTTTCATTCAGTCATGTAACGAGACAGGTTTAAAGAAAATACACCTACGGTTTGATTTCATAAATAATATTCTATTCTAAAAGATTCACATATATTTAGACTTTCCTATGGCCCACCGTACACTTAAAGACAGGCACAGTCTTTTACTTCTCTTTTCTTACCCATAGTTGAGAGACACACCAGCGAATAGAGAAAAAGAGAAGTTCAGGCAGCAATCGCTAAGGTAATTACTACCTAACTCCTTAAGGAGCTTTAAATGATGCTCGGAACCATTGTATAGTAAGTACACCCGCCGTGTCAGTAGACTGTAAACAACAACCAACCAGGGAAGTACTACAGTCTCGACTTACGAATGCTGATAGAGCGAAGCCGGGAATCATCTTACACCCTCCATGTCAGTTGATTGTAGACAGCAGGCCCCCTAGGGAAATACTGCTATCCCGATTTGGTAGAGTGATACTGGAAACTTTCTTACGCTCCCTGTGTCAGAATTCTTGGTCTTGCTCTCTGTCTCACTAGAACTAAGCTACTAGTATATTCTTTCCATTTTCTCCCAATACATTTCATAAACCTTTCCTCGTCTTTTCCCTTTTTATGTCCTGTTATATTTATTCTCTTACCTTTTTTATCTTAGTTATAAATCATATATTCATATTGCTTTCTAATAACCTTCCGTATCCGTATAAACTATCGTGACTTTTCCTTTTCCCTATTTCGGTGTTAAAGTCAAGCCTTCGGCGTGGACTTTATTCATGACGGCAGCCCTCGACGTAAGGAAAAGAGTCTCTCGAAATTCTGCTCCGGGAGAGAGTAACCCCGTGAATATTTAACGAAAGAATCTATCTAACTGGCATTACCTCGTCTTCTCAAGAGCCATTGGCTGCGAGCGGACATTTCTCAGGCGGGTTGCCTTCACGCGATGAAAGCAAGTTGGGGGAGGCGAACCTCACCAGACACTTTAATCGCCCTCGGACCGTTTGGAAAGGTCGAGTCACTGGATTGGAGACTGTAAAGGGAGTGATGTTACGAGCTCCGGGAGGAGGAGGAGGAAGGGGTGTTCAGGGGGTCTGGAGTGGGAGGCGTGTTGGAGGAGGTGCGGAGGGAAGGAGGAGTGATTGAGGAGGATGCGGAGGGTTGTGTGAATGTAGAGGAGATCGATGACCACCAGGGAAAAGAAGGAGAGATGCTGTGGGAAGGACGAGAGTGTAGGTAAGAAGGGAAGGCACAGTGGATCTAGGGACAAGAGATGGCTAGGATGGGAGGAGATGTAATGGCATGTGTTCTTGGACCAGGCGACGAGGACTGTGGATTTTGGAAAAAGATTCTGTGAGCTGAGATTGAGAATATTGTGGACTTCTGTTCTCTTTTGTGGTAAGGTTCTTTAAGCTGTGGGAAACGTATTGTGGGAAGAAAATGACCTTTAGTTGTGGGTAATGTGTTGTGAGATGAGAACGAATACAATGTTCATTAAGGACCGAGATTTTTTTTCCCCATTTTTTCCGTGCAAGCAGAAGAGGATTGTGCTTTGGGAAGGAAAATGTTATGAGTTGGAAAGGAAGGTAGTGCGGGGTGGGAAGATAAATACTGTGCTGTAAATTGGTGAGAGAAATATTTTAGGTTTGAAAGGGAGAGCACTGTTCTCTGGGGAGGATAGTATTTTTTAGGCTGAGGGTAGAGAGAGAGGAGGAAGAAATATTGCTGAGAATTTAAAGGTATTTAGGTGAGGACTGTTTAGTGGAATATGGAAAAGGATTCTCATTGTTTGAAAAGAAGTCATTGTCGTGTTTCAGAGGGTATTTTACGAACTGTACTGCCTGGCGTTATGGGATAAGAGACAAATGTTATGGGCTTGGGACGAAGGAATAACAGGTTTTAAAAGAGAATGGGAAGGAGGCGGTTTGCTTTTCATAATACTCACCCATTACGATCCCCATATAACTCCGGTACGTGCATTTCGCATTTGACCCAAGTATACGCCAGGTGATTATGCTCCAACTGCCCAGTTAATGTTCTTGAACACGACTGCATGATCCCTGGGCGCGGTAGAACGACCCTTCAACACGACGGCGTGAACCCTGGTTTATGACCTGCCATTTAACGGCTAGGTCAAGGGTCACTCAGTCACACCGAAGGGTCATAAGGTCGTGTTCAGGGGACGTAATATCGCCCACAAAGAGTTAATAGAATCTACCTTCTCCATTCCTCCACACACACAGACACACACACACACACACATACACACACACACACACACACACATACATATTTCTGAATATATAAGGAAGTATTTAGCAAGCTGTTCATATCCTCCAAGTGGCCTAAACTAGAATATGCTTCTCAAGTTTAATCGCCGTACCCGAAGTAGCAACAAAGAGCTGATAGAGAATGTCCAAAGAAGGGCAACAAAAATGATACGAGAATTACTAGAGCTAAGTGACAGGGAAAGGCTGGAGGATTTAGATTCGCCCACAGACGCGGAAAGTGAACTTTTCTTGGAGAGATGTTGGACTAGAGCAACTAGAAGACGCAATATGAAAATAAGCAAGAAACTTGTTATGCTTTTTGATTGCTCCAGCCAAACTCCTCTCGAAGATATGTTCACTGTCCACGTCGTTGCTCTGTTAAAAAGAGTTTAAAGGTTGCCTTATAGTGTTGGAGTGGTGGATGAATGAAAAAGAATCACTGAGGATATGATTAATGCAGACAACATACGTGAATTTAAGAAGTCGTATGATAGTATGACAGCTAGAGACTGATTGTGAGCGAACGTGGTTTTTCATCGTTTGTTCCTGGCGCTATCTTGCTAACGCAGGAAACGGAGATCAATTATGAAAAAGATATATATGTATATATATATTTATTTATATATGTTTTTGTGTGTGTGTGTGTGTGTGTTATAGTATCATCACTCATATTCCTGATATTATATACGATTGCTGCATTCACCATAACGATTTTCCCTCAGTATCTATAACAATGAATATTTATCGTCCTTATACACCTCCACCGTCTTTTGTTTCGTAAGTAATTACAAATTTTCCATCACCATCTAATGAAATTCACCTTCTAGACTTGGGAAGGAACGCACCTTAAACTTATGGCTTCGAATGGAAGGGTATTAACCTGTTTGTTACAATAATACAAGTACTTATCTCTTTTTTTCACTATTCTTTTTCTGAAGGACGGCAGCAGTGATTCATTCTATTATCCACAGTCACGTGTGACCGGAATGTTCTGACAGAATTTCAGAATGAATATCACACGGTAATTGTACTATTCAGCTGTGCTTTACCATCAGGAGAGAAAAATATTCGCTCTACGATCGTTTAAGATGTCGTGAACTTGTGAATATTCAAGATATTGCTAGGAAATTCCATGTGGTTAACTGTGATTTTTCAAGTAATTTTTTTTTCTAACCCTTATTTTGCGAATACGAAGAATTTTGTCATTTGAAAATGGTTTACAGTAACAGCACCCGACAATTTCTTTATTACGTTGCATTAGCTGAAATCAACTTAAGAATTACCCTTTTAACATGATAATATAATCACCATTCGATTAGTGCTGACCGTAACACGCTACAGGAATTAATGTGTGTGGATGACCGCATCTCCAGTGCATCAATCAGAAAATCTCTCTAAATATAAACGCAACTTTACGTCTATGAAACAGAGCATCCGGGTAAACGGAACGTAATTCCGTCCCACTAAAAATTAATCAACGGATGATTAGTGAATGATCATTTATCTAAATACCAAGCCATAAAACAGTATAGTCATTGCTCAGCCCAATAAGCCATGTTCAGAGGTATTATGAAGGAAAGTCTCGATGATATTTAGAAAAGGAATGTATCTAAACGTTGCTAAATTCTTTCAGTGTTGCTCATTGGCGGAAACACACACACACAAAGACACTCTCGCACACACACACACACACACACACACACACACACACACACACACATATCACTCAAGCGTCTCTTTTAATTACTCGTACGTAATTATCACAGAGAATTTTGATCCTCAAGAGGAATGATCGCTGACAGGATTTCATATGTTTTTGACACACCAAACGGCGGATTACCTCTGGATATATAGCATATATGCATGTTGAATGTGTCCCTAAATGCTTGCTTACATACTTAGATAATCATGTATTTGCAGCTGCACTTGCATTCAAATACATTCAAGCATATATATACACATTCATGTGCACATACAAGGAATCGACTCCTGTATATGTTGGCTGGTCTCAATGTATTGCCAACATATGACTCTAACATGATACGTTTTTCAGAGGTGAGGACCTTACATATGTCGAAATGGCTTAATCTTATAGTGTGTCTGCTTTATATAAGAAGGTAAAGTCCGCTACAACCTCTATGTAACAATCTAGAGAGGCAAGATCTCAAATGCTAGATATAAAGTTATCTAAAGCGGGGACCAGCTGGTTGAAATAAGAACTGTTAATGTGTAGCGAATATCAGCGAAGACCCGAATTTTCAGACGCAAACGGAGAGAACAGATATTTCTTCCCCGCACGTCTATCCGTAGTCGTGGACGTTCATGAAAGGACAATGTGCCTCCGCTCCCTGTAGCCTCATCTCGTCTTGTCATTCTCGAGAGCTGACTGAATTTATGGCCTCCGTGAAGTAAGGGACTCGCCTGATGACCCTAATGAAAAGGGGACAGCGGTTTGGCTTAATTGCATAACTGGAAGAGAAAGGAGGACCCGGTCAGATACCCATGGCAAAGGGGGGACTGAGGAAGAGGAAACTGGTCTGGAACTAATGATTTAATTACCCTGTTGTAGGAGAAGGATGGTTTTGGCTTGGTGACCTTAAAATGTCAGGGAAGGGACAAGTCTGTTGACCTTAATGATAATCAAGGGGTCAAGAAGGTTTAGTGATCTTAATGATAGGGACAGGAGGCTTTGGGATAGTGATGATGAGGACAGGAGGCCTTGGGATAGTAATGATGGGGACATGTGGCTTTGGGATAGTAATGATGGGGACATGTGGCTTTGGGATAGTAATGATGGGGACAGGAGGCTTTGGGATAGTGATGATGGGGACAGGAGGCTTTGGGATAGTAATGATGGGGACATGTGGCTTTGGGATAGTGATGATGGGGACAGG
Source organism: Panulirus argus (assembly GCA_038088735.1). NCBI lineage: Eukaryota > Metazoa > Arthropoda > Malacostraca > Decapoda > Palinuridae > Panulirus > Panulirus argus. The sequence goes on from JAYMFT010024445.1 coordinate 15,665, forward strand.
AGGCTTTGGGATAGTTAGAGTACTCTGTGTTTGAGGATAGTTTGGCCGCACTTTGTGATCCTAGCAAAGGAAAAGGAAGGTGATTCATTGACTATTAATGGTTGAGGTATGACAACCGGTTCATCTTGCAGAACTTAATGGCAAGAATGAGCCTGAGCTAAACTGACGACCATAATGAGAACGATAACTCCTTCAAGACCTCAGTGGATCGGAAGGGGTTGCGTTGACTGGATGTGAGTCTTGATGGTACACTGTTTCCTCTTAGATAAGATACATGATCACTGCTCTAGAGAAAGGAGTACCGATGATAAGTATTTCTAAATACCGTTGATTGATGAGTCTTCCAGTGCGCGATTAGATATTTCCTTTTTCATGCCAATCAGACTGGAAATGAAGAAGATAACGCACGAGTGATTCAGTAAGTCCTAATCCGAACAGAAGCACAAAATACTTTAATAACCCTAAATTAACCCACATTAAAACCTCAGTGGAACTTGACTTGGTCTATAATTCACAGGCAACACTTTATTAAAACAGGCTGTGCAAGCGCAATATATATATATATATATATATATATATATATATATATATATATATATATATATATATATATATATATAA